>VXBS01000060.1:36807-46869 GCA_013400255.1 Sitta europaea
CACAAAAAAAAAAACAAAACTTGGAGGTGTGTTTTCCTTTCTTTTGCGCTACAATTGCATAAATACAAGTTTGATTATACAAATAGCTTAATGAAGTTCAAGAGAGGAACAACCAAACTTGTAATAATTTAGACATGATTAGTTTAGGTAGAACTACCTAAAATAAATCCTTATGCAATAACCAGATCAAAATATATTTCTGACAACAAGCTTATCACATCCTTACTTTGGTTTAAAAGTAGATTCTAACAGACAATCAGAGTAGAATGCTACAGATACATTTGTTCATGACTAGTTTATCAACTTCCTTCACAGATCATATTTTCCAATACTATAAAATGTCTGCTCCTGAGACAGAACTAAGGCATTACATTTTGAAAGTTTACCTTCTACATTATTACTGAAGAGTATCTACACTAAATTCAGTAGCCACCAATCACCATGTTAAATAAGCTATTATATTTTAATGAAAATGTGCTTAATGAAATTAGTTACATCTCAATGTGTTCTAAAGACTTCAAAATAAAGCTCTTTTCTAATTTGTTCAATATCACATATAAATTAACTTTAAAACAGCGGTGTCATACATATTTGGTTCTTAACATTTAATAACTAGGATGTTTAAAACATTAAAATTTCTAGGGAATTGTCCTTTGTCTCACAGCATGGCACAATGCCAAGTATCTAAAGCTACGGCAGGATGATAACTTATCTATTTATTATATTTCAAGATATTACTGTCTACCAAGATACAGGAAATTTTCACATACACTTGCTTGGATATATCACTGAGATTGACAGTGGTTTAGCTCTGAAAGTCATCCAGTTTATTGTGCTAGCTTCTTCTTCTTCTTTCCCACTTAACCCGGTTAGAATGGATAACAAAATCACCAACTAGAGATTGCTGTAAAACTGTCTTTACATTACCTGCAACTAATGATTTTTTAAAAAATTAATCATTTTAGCATAAAGGAAAAGTCTAAGATGCTTTAGAACAATGATTTTTAAACTATTTATCTAACTTACACGTTGCCAGTTACATTTGCATAGATACTGTGTTCTTGTCAACCATCTAACAATGCTTTATTTAATTAACCGTTAGTGTATGTTGCAAGATATAACACATAATCAGTACTGTATTTATGCATGAAAATCCTGCAGGTTTTTTCTAAATAAATTTTTAAAGCCATAATAATTTTTACTTGCATTTATGCATCTCAGCCTAAGACTTCAATACCTGCTGAAGTTGATTTGAATTTATTCACATTTTGCATCAGTGTGATAGTGTAAAAGACTGAATGATTTAATCAAATCCTGTAATAAGGGGGAGATCTGGAATTGGAACACAAGCACAAACACCTGTGAAAAAAAACTGAATGCAAAAGCTGTATTATGCCAAATACATATATTCTTTATGATCTGTTTTGCCATTTTTATCTGCATGGAGTACCTAAAGGAGTTCTATTGTTATTTGCAATTTAAATATTACTGCTTAAAGAGAGGCATATTAATCTTCAAAACAATTTTAGTAATAGAGGAAGGCCAGAATTATCCACCGCATTTCAAACCAAACTAAAGCGAAGGATGCTACTGCCTAAGGTCATTCAGCAAGCCAAGGGCAGAGCTGGAGCTAGAATAAACAAAATATTTTAATCCTAGCCTTGCATTTTAACATGGGTAAACGCTGTCCCAGGCTGTTAGCAGCAATTGTATTTATCCTCTGACAGTAAAGTAGACTCATTGAATGTTTGATGCCCAAAGGAGAAGATGAAAAACAAGAAACCATATGTCTGAAGTCTTTCTGAATATGCCTCAAGAGCATTAGAAATAGGAAAGCAGATTTTAAAAAAAAAACAAAAAATTGCCACACATGAACATCCATTTTAGGATTCTTGACACGTCCTGAAAGAAGAACTAAATGGAAATTTACATGGCAACATAAAAATCAAAGAACTATCATAATATATTAGTATTAACATGATGTACACTAAAAGGCTATGGTACACATGCTTCCTAAGGAGTGTAAAGGCTCATATTACCTCCCTAACCATAAAACAAGACTCTTCCGCTAACATGTGGAATGAATGAGTTGAAATGAAGGCCTAAATCTAGTTTTTCTTAATTATTACAGCACAGCTTCTCACTACAACTATTTTACAATCCATGTACTGAGAGTCTCTCACGTACTACAAGTTTTTCATATGGGATTTAATCCTACAATAAAATGAAATAAGATGTAAAAAGCATCCCAAGGTTTGCATGAGATTGTCCTAAGGGAACAAACACTTTTGTCCTAGAACAAACAAACATAAGTCCAGAAACAAAGGAGCAAACAAACAAATAACAAACCACTGAAATTGTACATGAGCTAATTGCTGAGGGCAATTAATCAGCTAATCCAGTGGAAAAGTAAAAATACATTCTGCTATCTCCAAAAAGTCAGGACATTTTCTGCCCGCTTATGACCTCAGGGAACACACCCCACAGAGTACAACTACCATGAAGTTTATATAGCATTCTGAAAGTGCATAAGGAATACCAATACTACAGCTCATTGCTTTTTCATCATGAGTTCACATATTTTCTCAGTATTTACAAGTAGGTGCTCTCTTAGTTAAAATTAGATATAAAAAGATCAACAAATTAAATCCTTTCAAGAAAATGTATGAAGTTACATTGCCCTCTGCTGATGAACAGCTAAAACTGGATATAAAAGTAGAGCTTGTACTCCAATAATATGAGTAACATCTGTTACCAAAACTCAAATATTTGTTTTGTTATAATTCCAAGACATCCCAATTTGTTTTTAATAAAGAATTTAAAAAGTATATATAAAAGAGATCTGAAGATAAGAAAAGATGTAAATGTTAGAAGTTTCTTCCAAGAGTTGAAAAATAAATGTTGCCCATTTGATGTTACTACCATAAATCTAAGCTAGATTTACCTGTATAATCTCACTTTAAATTAATTACTATATGAAATAGCAATTCCATTCAAGTAGTTTACCCTTTTTTCATTTAAATATTTTCCTTTATTCCTTTTGCACAAAAAATCATATTTAATTTATCCAAAAGAAAACAAATCTTCTCCACGCAGACTTTAAAAGACTGATTTTAAAAAGGAACAATAGAGCAGAAATTAGGAAAGAACCTTATTTTCAGGTTTTTCACACTGATGATAAAATAGTTACTTAAACTACTAATCAACCAGTATGCTCTTATATAGCCTACAGATATTATCTTGGTTAAACAGTTTGACATTTATAAATATTTTAGTCATTAGTTACAAGAAATTCTTGCTGCCTTTTAAAATCTTTTTTTTACAAACAGTACAGCTTACTGCTAGTAATGCTAATATGTCATTAATACCTGCTGAAGCCAGAGAGAATTGTGAGCCACCTAACTCAGTACCTCGTAAGGGAGGAGTTTAAGAAGTGTTGATTACTTTAAATCTGTCCTTGTCATGACTAACATCTTCAGTACCAACAGTTCAAATAAACAGCTGTGCAGATGCACTCAGATATACTTTGAAAGGCTCAGGCAGATCATATGATAGCCTAAATTCCATTCCAGCGTTAAACCTCCTGGTTCTGCTAAAACACAAATTCTTTATCTCACCTGCAGTTTTATGTCAGTTAGATCACACTAAGTAATTTCATCTCATTTCACATACTTTAGTGTGTATCTACACAGGCCTCTGATTCCTTTCTATGCTTCTTGGGGTACGATTAGCAGCACACACAGCATAGTATCACCTTGGAAACAAGGCAGTATGTTCTCTCAGCATATAAACAACAATACAGTATTTTTTCAACAGGATGTTTTAATAATAAATATCCTTGTAGTTTTGTTTAAACCACAGAAAAGCTCATGAATGAGGTAAAATGGACAAATAAAAAGAAATTGTACCTACAATGTATTCTAAATAAAAGAGAATTGTGTTCATCTTAACATCAAGTTTTCTTCATTACTCCTGTTCCAAAAGCCTCTTTCACCAACACTCAGCAAGTTTAATACAACATAAAACAGAACAGTTTAAGCTGTGATTTTCTGTAACTTTTTCTTGCTCCATATATATCTTATTTTCAATGCTCACACATACCAGAGGAGTACAAGAACTACTTAAAAAGGAAAAAAAGAATAGGTACCTTGATAATACTAGCATTTCTTTGACTTTCTTAAATTGCAGATAATAATCAACTAATGCATACGTGATGTGGCTAGACAAAAATATTCAGCTGTCAAAAAAGACACATCAAAGCTGTAAATAAAAGTCAATCAGCAAATTAAATTGCCAAAGCGAGCATCTTTTTAATTTTGTTACTACACTGCTGACCACTATTTCTTTTTCTTTTTTTTACAGAAAACTTTAAATATCTAAATATTTATCCTAGAAAGCAAATGTACCATAAAGGTACTATATGTACATTTATCTCCATATAATTAAATATAATTATCCAAAAGATGTTATATATTTACACCATGTAATTATCATATAATTATGTAATTATTCTTTTGCTTATATTGCATGTTGTTTCCATAAATGTGCTACAATTTCAAGTCTGGTCTTACAGGGAAGGTACCTAGGAAGATCACATAGTTCAACCTTTCTAAGAAAGGTGGCAGAGATTTATCTTCCATCTGAACACATCCCAAATTACAAACACTGGTTAATCTGAATAACCTTCCTTTCTACTGAGACCTTGTAGATTAAATCACCATACCATAGTATGTTGAAGAAAAGTTCTTCAATAAATTCTAAATACGAATAAAGGCAAATTAAGTTTCTTTAGCATGTAATTTCAATTACTTCACTATGTATGACTTCTTATAAACACAATCTAGTTTTCTTTGATATCTACTGAGAAATTTTGTCTATTACAACCAACACAACTGAGAAAGATGTAACCCTTTACTTCCCTAAGTCATGCTTAATCATTCCAAATAATAACGCTAAAATTTCAACTGCTGCAAGATCCTCTGGTCTTCATCAAACCATATGCAGTCCATGAAAAATTATGAAGAGTATTTCTTACTCCAAGAAGCTCTAAACTGTTAAAATATCCTTTTATAAAGACATGTTCCTTCTAAGTGTAAATGCATTAATACCACTAAACCAATTCTTATTTCTCACTTGAAATAAAGCATTCAGTCAAGCAAATAACTTTTATTCAGTTTCTACAAGCCATCACAATATACCAGTAAAACCATTATTTCTAACAGCTCAAAATCTTGAGAATTACTGTAACAAACAGAAGATTTTCTTTTAAAAAGAGAGAGGGAAAAATATAGGAGGAAAAAAAAAAAAGAAAAGAGGCTTTACAATTATTTTTTTCCTCATTTCACTACATTTAAAATTTCAAGAAATTATGTATACTTTACACACTAGGGAAGCTCTCAAAAAATAAAACTGCCATGTGTCATCTGACTTTACACTATTTCTTCTGCAAATAACCAGTCTTTCAGACTTTGCAGAGACAGTTAATTGGCCATTCTCATTATCAGTAAACTTCCTGTATCTTAAGATTCACAACATCAAAAGAGTTCAATCTGATCATCTGAATAAACCTCCATGGTTTTTTAGCACATATTCATGTATTCTCAATTATTTACCACTGGCAACAGAAGAGAACAGAGACAGCAGTGCTAAATAGTTTAAACATTGTTTTAACTACCCAACTAATTCACCTATAGGTTACATAAGGGCAAAACAGTAAGCAAAGCAAAGGAATTTTCATTAATAATTGCATTTCTAACATAAGCGTTTGCTGATTGTTCATGCAGATGTTCTAAATTCATTATTGTTTAATAAAAACAGACTCATTAATACTTACAAATTGCAAATAATGCATCTATATAATACTTTAAACACAGATTTTTGTATTTCATTTCTTGTTGTATCATCTTGGCTAGCAGGACACTCAAGAAAGTACAATTAGCAGTGTACACTAATGACAGGAAGACCCATGGTGCATTATCTTAGGGACGTAAGAGATGAATAATCATGGTAAATAAGAAACTAAGCTGCTTCAAAACACTTTAACACAACATAATTTTTAATTACTTTGAAAATGCTCTACTCACACATAAACTTGAAAGGAAAGCATAAGGACAGGACAGGCAAGCACAAATCTGTGCCCACATACAAAGGCATTGAAGAAATAACTTGGAAAGCAAGATTATTTTACTGTCAACTATCTTTCCAACCCATGAATGCAGGCAGAAATAGTCATAAATGCAGAAAGAACTTGTGTAAAAATTCCCAGACTTGCTTACTGCTATGATTTTATCATGAAGAACAACAAAATGTACCAACAAACTAATCGCAAATGAACTTTGAGGAGATACAATGAACAAATGAAAGCCCAGAAAGCACCTCAGGACACAAACTGCTGGAGATTCCTGCCTAGTTTATCAAGATCCCATAAAATTTTGATCCCAGCTATAACACTGAAGTGTAATTAGCTCACCATTCTTTAAGCTGTTGCTCTGATACAGAATCATTTACTTCTGGAAAAGCCTTTAGAATAATCAAGTTCAACCATTAACTCAGCATTGTCGAGCTCCCTGGGAAAACTGGCCAATGCCTGATAACCCTTTCCATGAGGAAGTGTGTCCTAATACCTTGTCTAAACCTCCCCTGGTGCAACTTGCTCTTGTCCTATCACTTGTGACTTAGAGAAAAGCCCAACCCCCACCTCACTTGCGGGTTCTTTCAGGCAGTGGTAGAGAGGGAGAAGGTCTTCCCTTATGACAAATTATCTGACAGAATTTACTTGGTACCACTGTGTTACCACTAGCTGAAATACTTATTTCAAACAAATTCAGAATTCAATTCGGTAAGATCAATCTTTCTGAATGAAGTCGGATAAACTAAATGTTAAGGTTCAAAACCTGGTATTTAAGGCTACCACTCAGAAAACTTTTGTTTGCACAAGTATTTACAAAGATTTAAATGTACACCCATATGAAAATGCAAATATATCACCCAGCATGACTCAAACTCTTTTCAAGCTACTAATAGTCCTAACAAAGTGAGGAGAAAAACCCAAGTAATAGCAATGAATCTTAGCGCACAGCATTTATGGCCTCCTTTCATACAGCCAGCCTCTCATTCTGGATTGCTCTCAACATAGGCAGTTCTATCAGTGGGCAACTCCTTTGTGGGAAAATTATTATGTGAACATTCAAGTTTGAGACTGTGTTTCAGTGCTGCACAGACACTAGCTAACAGGGAGAAGCTCCACAGCAAATTACAGGATGCCCAAGGAATTTCCAGGATCATGCTGCACTTTAATAATCATCCCATCAGTTTCAGAAGATGGTGTTGGCATCTTGCTTCTGAGGCAGGTGGAGCTAAAAAGTACCCACATTGTTTTAGGACTATATGAGGGCTATTCAGATTGGATTTACTAAGAGGAAAAAAGATAAATTCAAGTTAAATTACATTACTGTCCTTCTAATAAATATTCCTCTGTATATGATACCTTCATGAGGAAAAAAAAATATTACATGCTTTTGGTTTATTAAATGTATATAAAGTGCTGATTTAATTAACATGCTTTTTATTCACAGTCATTTTATGAATAGCTCTGGAAGGTAAAACAAAATTACTGAATCTTAATCAAAAACAAAATTCCAAATGAACTGCAGAAGCCTAATCAATACAAATTACATTATTTAAATTAAGCAAATCTAATTAAAGGCATTTGCATTACATTTATTTTCTTTGGATTCAAAGCTTTTCCAAGTCAAACTGTTTTGGAACAATTTTACAAGCAGCACAGCAGTAGTAAAATTCCACGTTATTCTAAATTAGCCATTATGTGCTAGACACATCATTTTTATGAAACAAAGTACTGATTAGGTTACATATTAGAGTTCAGCAACAAAGTCAGGGTAAGAAAAATCCACTTCACTCTCTTGACTTATTCTATACAAAGTTAATACACTTCCACTGTCCATTTGATTGTGCAGACCCATGTTCATAAGTAATTGAAGAGTTCTATTCAAGTTATCAACTCTCTCCACTCACAAGACAAGTATTTGATAAGTACATGGTAGAAAATATGAATCTGGCTATAAAAAAACACAAGTAGCATTTCTCATACAAGTTACAGAGTCAAAAAAAATGCAGGAGATCCCTGCAACAGACTACCAGTGAGTCCATTATTAACACTAAAATTCTGTTTAAAATTAAATATAATTTGCTTTTTAGAGATGGTGAATTGTAATAGTTGTCAATAGGGCATGAATGTGCTTGGCACCTTCCAAAAGTCAGAAACAGAAAAATGTGGTTAGCCATAGAATCTTGCCAGAATAATTTCTGCCAAGGTAGCTCAAAAAATAAAAATTTTAAAAATCCTTAGTGCATTATAAAGTTAGCTTTTCATTTATGTGCTGCAAGAATAGACTTTTCTAAATTTATTTCCATATTCTACCCTTCACAAAACCATGAAATTCACAAGCATGACAAAGTTTCAAAGTTTTCTTAAAAAGTTCTCTGAATTAAACCCCACAATTAAAGGACATCATAATCTTAAAAATCAGTTTCAATAACAGCAGCCTTTATAGGACTGAGGGGTGGCTTCTTTTAAAAAATCTGAAAGACTAGGTTGCAAGATCAAACAACAAAACCTGCCAACACCGTTAAAAAAGACTGCAAGGATCTTTCAGCTACAGCCACCAGAGAACCATGCGAGTGTAATCTTTTCTGGGCAGAAGATTCTAAAAAAATGAAGAAGAAGTGAATATTGATTAAAGATTTATATCTAAAATGTGTACCTTTGTATATCTTGGATATGTTTCTAAACTTAAGAAACAAATATTGAGATTATTTTATATTGAATATATATATTATTTATATATATATATATGTAACTTCATTTTTAATATATATTTATATGCTACATTCATAATGGCTAACTGGTTAAAAGTTTGTCAATCTTCTTCTCTCCTGCAATACATGGGGAAGTGCTGTATTTCAAATGCCAAAGATCTACAGTGGTAAAGATTAGAAAACTTTTTGTAGGTTCTTCCTTTCAATGATTTGGTCATCAGAAACTGATAAATATTGTTTCTGATAAACTGATAAACAAGCTTCCACCTTTTGAGTCTTGTAGAACCTATTTTTGTTGTAATCAAAACAAAGTATGTGAGGGAAAGGGCACAAATATGGCAAGGCAAACCATCTATCTGCTCAGCACACTGCTATATAATTGCAAATACTGTATGCAAAGACACCTTACTGAAATCTTCTAAATTAAGATTGTGCATCACCTCTTTATTTATATTTACTGGCTAGTGCTAACTCTTTCTGATCACTTTGCAGGCAGGGGGCAGGGGAATTAAAATATTCAAACAATTTCTTAAAATTACGCCAGTGATATTGTCTTTTATGGGACTCTCTCAACTGTTTGGTTTGGTTTGTTTTACAGCACATTCAGAACTTAGAGATTATTAACAGGGAAACTATGAAACTGTTCAGTTTCAAAAATACTATCAACCATTCAGCCTAGTCATATACAAGGAGTTGCTGATGACTGTTCTACCTATAAACACATGAAACATTTTTACATTAATAAGGCATTTCTCTTTTTTTAAACAGATGGTAAGAGAACTGCTTTATAACAATTACAAGAAAAAACAATTTTGTAAAGAATACTACTTTTATAAGAAAGAATTTAATTAGAATGCTCTTGAAGCATAAATTTTATAATATAAACCATAATATAAATATAATATCAACTTTAAATAGTGAGAAGTAAACACGTACAATTTTTAACTGCTACTGCAAAGAGAATTATGAGAAGAAAAGCCTGTAAACAAACATACCTGTGCTGAGTCCCTAATTTTTACCTTCAAATATCAGGATTGAGTATGATATAATCAGAAAACAAACTACCTTGTCCAGAATTTAATGTAAGATTAACAAGGATTATAGGGTGAAGATGTGTGGGGATCAAGTAGATTTGAATAGCAGTAAGACTATAAAAGGGCCCATTTCCAACCACTGCTTTATTAAGGCACCAACAATTATGGTCTGTTTAATTATGCAGAATAA
>VXBS01000084.1:0-20607 GCA_013400255.1 Sitta europaea
AAAATAATTTACTTAATTTTAATATTAATATCGAAATAATCGCAATTATTGTAATAATTGTTTTGCTTAAACAAATATGTAGCTATATAATCATGGGATCACTTAAAAAATGATTGATATAATGAACTGAAGTAGGTGATTTGTATTAAAAAATCACAGGCAAGCTGAGGTATGTGTAAGTACATACTGCATATTTTACTTAGCTAATTTTATTTATTTATGTAACTAATAACAGCCTGCCAGTAAAAAATGTTTCAGTCCTAAACAGGTTGAAAAATATTGTCATACTAAGTAGAAATCAGTATTATAGTTGAGCCTTTATTTAATAGGGGATTTTTTGGGTATTTCTTTGCATTCCTTCAGGTTTTGCCCCTTTAGGGGATGCATTTGTGGGAATTTGTGGGAATTTATGGGAATTTGTGGGAATCTGTGTGCATTTGTGGGAATTTGTGTGCATTTATGGAATCTGTGTGCATTTATGGAATTTATGTGCATTTGTGGAATTTGTTTGTATTTATGGAATTCGTGTGCATTTATGGAATCTGTGTGCATTTATGGAATTTATGTGCATTTGTGGAATTTGTTTGTATTTATGGAATTCGTGTGCATTTATGGAATCTGTGTGCATTTGTGTGGATTTGTGTGTATTTATGGGAATTGGTGTGCATTTGTGGGTATTTATGTGCATTTATGGAATTTGTGTGCCTTTATTAACTCCTTACCCCCAGGTGTCACCCGAAGTTCTTTTGCCTCTGATTTGCAGGGGAGATGTTGAAGTCAGAGGAATGATGGGAATTTCTCTTTCCTTGCCCCTTGCAGAGGGATCCTGGATGTTTCTGGCACGTCCCTGGAGCGTTCAGGACTCGCCCCTGCCCATGGGGCTGCATCCCCGAGGGACCCTGCCCAGAGCCCCCCGCCCGGCGGGCAGCCAGCGCCCCCCGCCGCACAGCACGGGCTGGGGAGGGGGCTGGAGCAGCCCTGGAGCACAGCTGGGAGGCATGGACACCCCTGTGGTCACCCCTGTGGTCACCCCTCTGGACACCCCTGTGGACACCCCTGTGGTCACTCCTCTGGTCACCCCTCTGGACACCCCTCTGGACACCCCTGTGGTCACTCCTCTGGTCACCCCTCTGGACACCCCTCTGGACACCCCTGTGGTCACTCCTCTGGACACCCCTCTGCACACCCCTCTGCACACCCCTCTGGTCACTCCTGTGGTCACCCCTCTGGACACCCCTCTGGTCACTCCTGTGGTCACCCCTCTGGACACCCCTCTGGACACTCCTGTGGTCACCCCTGTGGTCACTCCTCCCAGGACAGCAGTGCCCCAGCTGCTGGCTCTGAGCTGGCAGAGAGGGACAAGGAGCCCCCAGGGCAGGAAGAATCCTCCTCCTCCTCCTCCTCCTCCTCCTCGGGAGACTCCTACCAAACTGCCGTGACCAAATGCTCGGAGCAGAGCAGGGGCATGCAGCAGGAAAAGGGGAAAGCGGCCGGGAGTGGAGCAGGAGTGCTGGAGAAGCAGGAAGAAGGGATGAAGGTGCCTGAGCTTGGATTGTCAGAGAATTCCTCGAGGAAAGGCCATTGTGGAATCTCTCCTGGTGCAGCAGCCCTGGAGCAGCAGGAGCAGGCAGCAGGGAGAGGGGAGCTGCTCCCAGCCCGGACCCCCGGCCAGCCCCAGGCTGCCAGGGGCGCTGTCCCCGGGCCAGCAGAGCCCCAGGGCAGCAGGGAGGAGCTGGCAGCCTCTGACTGCTCCATAGAGGGGGGACACAGGGTCCCGGGGGTCTCCCCTTCCTTCAGCCTGGGAGCCGAGGGCTCGCTCTCCCTGCTCCTGGCTCAGCCCAACTTCCAGTCCACTCCTGGGCTGTTCCTCAGGAAAACTGGGCAGGCAGAAGGGTCTGGAGCCCTGGGGAGCCCCGGGGAGCCTGGGGCCTCTCCGTGCTGCCCCAGAGCAGGCTCAGGGAGCTGCCCTGCCCCGGGGCCCCTGGGCCAGCAGCGTCCTGCCCGGAGCGCTGCCAGCGAGTCCTGGGAGCCGCTGGAGTCCCCCCGCCCCGGCAGGGTCCTGTCCCTGCCATCTCTGAGCCCCCTGGACAAGGTGGGAGCCTGGAGCCTGGGCCAGCCAGAGCAGCTGCCTGGCCCCCCGGGCTGGGCTGTGCCCCGGGCAGTTCCCCCTGCCAGGAAAGCCTCCAGTGCCCCTCCCAGCTGGGTTTCCCCAGTACAGCAAAGCCCCGGGGATGCCGGGGGTCGCGCTGCTCCTTCCTGCAGGGAGACAGGCTCCCTGCAGAGCTTGCATGTCCCTCCGCAGAGCCTGCAGCTCGGCCCTGCTCTGGGCAGATCCCAGTGTGAGCACGCCGTGAGCTGCAGCAGCAGCAGAGCCTGGGCTGGAGCTGCCCCGGCAGCAGCGTGCTGGGGGGACAGGAGGGAGACCCTGGGGGACAGGAGGGAGACCCTGGGGGACAGGAGAGAGACCCTGGGGGACAGGAGGGATACCCTGGGGGACAGGAGGGATACCCTGGGGGACAGCAGAGAGACCCTGGGGGTCAGGAGAGAGACTCTGGGGGACAAGAGGGATACCCTGGGGGACAGGAGAGAGACCCTGGGGGACGGGAGAGATGATCGGGGGAACAGGAGAGAGACCCTGGGAGAGAGGGGAAAGACCCTGGGGGACATTAGAGAGACCCTGGGGGANCCAGCCCCAAGGGACAGCAGCCCTGCCCCGGGGGGCTCTGGCAGCCCCCCGGGAGGCTCCCCGAGCCCCGGGGCTGCTGCTGCCGGGGCCGTGGCACTCAGTTCAGCCCCAGGGGGCTCCGAGCCCCTCGGCATGGAACCCCCTGAGCACCAGGGCTGCGAGGAAGAGGAGGCTCAGCCCCTCAGGGCACGCAGTGCCGCCGGCTCTGACGGGCTGGCCAGCCGGGGAGCCGTGTGCCGGGGGGCTCGGGGGGCTCCCGGGACGCCCAGGAGAGAGGAGCTGGACATCGAGGAGAGGATCCCGGTGAGTTGGGGGCGCCTCCAGACCCCGGTGCTGCTTACACGGCTTGTCCCAGAGTTAACTGTTTATTTTCCAGGGGTGATCCATTTCTTCAGGGGTTTTTTTCATTTTTTTCTAATTTAAACTAGTTCTGGTGTTATCCATTTTTTCCCCCAGAGTTAACCATTTCTCTTCCCAGAGGGATCCATTTTTTCAGGGATTTTTTTTTTTCAGTCTTTTCTAACTTAAACTGGTTCCAGGGTTACCCTTTTTTTCCCAGAGTTAACCATTTCTTTTCCTGGGATGATCCATTTCTTCACTTTTGTTTTTTTTTTTCAGTTTTTTCTAGTTTAAACTAGTTCCAGTCTTACCCATTTTTTCCCAGAGTTAACCATTTCTCTTCCCAGAGTGATCCATTTTTTCAGGGATTTTTTTTTTTCAGTCTTTTCTAACTTAAACTGGTTCCAGTGTTACCCATTTTTTCCCAGAGTTAACCATTACTTTTCTCAGAGTAATCCATTTTTTCAGTTTGATTTTTTTCCCCATTTTTTCCTAATTTAAACTCTGGTTCAGTGTTATTCTTTTTTTTCTTCCTCAGAATTAACCATTTCTTTTCCCAGAGTGATCCATTTTTTCAGGGATTTTTTTTTTCAGTTTTTTCTAATTTAAACTGGTTCTGGTGTTATCTATTTTTTTCCCAGAGTTAACCATTACTTTTCTCAGAGTAATCCATTTTTTCAGTTTGATTTTTTTCCCCATTTTTTCCTAATTTAAACTCTGGTTCAGTGTTATTCTTTTTTTTCTTCCTCAGAATTAACCATTTCTTTTCTCAGAGTGATCCATTTTTTCAGTGTTTTTTTTTTAATACATTTTTTTCTAATTTAAACTCTGGTTCCAGACCTATCCATTTTTTCCCCAGAGTTAACCATTTCTTTTCCCAGATTTACCCACTTTTTTTTCAGAGTTTTCCATTTGTTTTCCACTTTTCCATTTCCCCCACTGCTCTTTTAGGAGAGGATCTAATCACTACAAGCCAAAAAAAAAAAAAGATTTTGCACAGGGTTGTGCTGAAGTGGATTTCACCCATGATATTAGTTCAGCTTATTTAAATGGAGGAGGAAAAATAACTTTAGTGGTATTTAACACGGGCAAAGAAGTGTGCCAGTGCTCAGGGCATTAATGGCTGGGAGTGGTGGAGCTAATGAGATGCAGATTTATGGTAATGACAATCGTGTAATTATGCTGAGTGAGAGGCTGCTCCTCTCGCAGGATGACTCCATAACCAGCAGGTCCTTGGGAATGTGCTCTGGGAGCTCTTTGCACTCTGTTGTCTTTGCAAACCCGTGGGGAAACAAACAGAAATATTGGAGGGAGGGTGTGTGAGATGGAGCCCACGAGGCAGGGAGGTGAGTGCTGCTCCCGGCTGTAATTACACATTCTGTAATTACACATTCTGTGCCTGCTTCCGAGGAATTCTGCTGCCGTGAATCACTGCAAGGTAAAGGAGATCAGGTCACTGCTCTGCCTCTTGCTGGGGAAGTTTGGAATCAAATCATGGGAAATGCACTTGGCTGGCATGTGCAAGGCAGTTTATTTAATTTTCCTGGCTAGTTTAGGTCACAGTGTGGATGAGTTGGAATTAATTTGCCCTGCAGGTGAGGAAGTCAAGGAAAATTTTGGCTGATTTTTTCCTGCCTGTAATCCCTGTGTGTGAAGCAGCTCTGACCAAAGCACTCCCAACTATTTGCCAGGAAGGCTTGAACCAACTTGGCCTAAAACTGAGGCGCTTCCCTGCTGCTGCCTTGTATTCCTGGGTCTGCCAGAGTTTCCCGAGGGCAGGGAGGAGTGTTTAACCCTTTGTGTGCCTGCCGCTGGGGTCTGGGCTGTGCCCAGGCAGTGCTGAGCGCTGGTTGCTGTCTCCCCAGGTGTACCTGAGGAACCTGGGCATCGAGCAGTCCCCGGGCTCCATCCTGCCCCCCTTCGTGCCCCAGGGGCCCCTCCCAGAGCTGGAGTTCTCCCCCTGGCAGCCCCGGACCCTGCAGGGTGCCCTGGGCAGGCTGGGCAGGCTGCCCCCCCAGGCACAGGGTAAGGCAGGGCCCTGGGGGCACAGAGCTTGCCACCCGGGGCAGGGGGCTTGGGGGTGGGCACTGGGGGTGCTCAGGCCCTGGAGAAAGTGCCCCCTGCTAGGGGCCAGGAGGGTGGGGCAGCTGCCAGGCAGTGCAGGGACCTGGTGTCTGTTCCCCTGGTGTCCCTGTTCCCTGGTGTCCCTGTTCTGTGGTGTCTCTGTGTCCTTGTTCCCCTGGTGTCCCTGTTCTNCTGTTCCCTGGTGTCTGTTCCCTTGGTGTCCCTGTTCCCTGGTGTCCCTGTTCCCCTGGTGTCCCTGTTCTCTGGTGTCTCTGTTCTCTGGTGTCCCTGTTCCTTTGGTGTCTCTCTTCCCTTGGTGTCTCTTTTTCCAAGAGTCCTTCAGAAGGAAATGGTTTGTACCTTGAGATGGAAGGAATGGGACCAGGCTTTTTCTTCTTGGCAGAGGAATAATTCTTGGTTTCTTTGGCATTCTGGGATTTCTTGGTGTGTTGAGTGTGACAGAAGGTTGTCAGTATTTTTATAACTGGCCAGATCTGTTCCTAAATCCATCATCATCATAATTGGTGTAGCTTTGTAACACCCAACTGCCAGAGCTCCAGGAGTGTTTGGGCACTGCTCCCAGGGATGCCCAGGGTGGGATGTACAGGCCCAGGGCTTGGATGGATGATCCCAGCCAACTCAAGGTACTCCATAGTTCTCTGACAAGTTTTGTATTTTATTTGATATTTGTCTGAGACACAGTTGAGGTTTCTTTCAGGAGACAATCCTCACAGAAATCTTAGTTCTAGTTCCATCCTAAGGACAGCACCTTAAACATTTCCCAGTGTTTGAGCTCTTCCCTCCCCCTGAGTGCCCCCTAGCACAGGAAGGGGTATTTGTGACACCTCTGTGCTCTGGACCCTCCAAATTAACGAGTGTTCTGTTCCCTGCAGGTTCCTTGCTGCCAGCCTTCGAGCTGTCCCACGCCAGCTGTGCCCTGGATGTGTCCCCCCTGAGCGTGTCACTGTCCCTGGGCTCGGGGGGGCTGTGCCCCGAGGGGACCCCCCCCTGCACAGCAAACACCCCCGAGGGGGAGCTCAGCCCCAGCTCCCCCCGAGGGCTCAGCCCCAGCTCCCCCCGGGGTCTCAGCTCCCCCCGGGGTCTCAGCCCCAGCTCCCCCCGGGGGCTCAGCCCCAGCTCCCCCCGGGGGCTCAGCTCCCCCCGGGGGCTCAGCTCCCCCCGGGGTCTCAGCCCCAGCTCCCCCCGGGGGCTCAGCCCCAGCTCCCCCCGGGGGCTCAGCTCCCCCCGGGGGCTCAGCTCCCCCCGGGGTCTCAGCCCCAGCTCCCCCCGGGGGCTCAGCCCCAGCTCCCCCCGGGGGCTCAGCTCCCCCCGGGGGCTCAGCTCCCCCCGGGGTCTCAGCCCCAGCTCCCCCCGGGGGCTCAGCCCCAGCTCCCCCCGGGGGCTCAGCTCCCCCCGGGGGCTCAGCTCCCCCCGGGGTCTCAGCCCCAGCTCCCCCCGGGGGCTCAGCCCCAGCTCCCCCCGGGGGCTCAGCTCCCCCCGGGGGCTCAGCTCCCCCCGGGGTCTCAGCCCCAGCTCCCCCCGGGGNCTGGGGCAGGGGGAGTGCCCGGGGTCCCCTGGCCGAGCAGCAGCCCAGCAGCTCGGGCAGCAGCCTGCAGGACTGGGCTGCAGGGGCTCTGCCTGGGGGTGCCCTGGGCTCAGAGCCGGGGTCCCAGAGCTCCGGGGTGGGCAGTGAGAGCAGCCAGGGGCAGGCAGGGGGTTCCCTGGTGGGCTCTGGGGCCCTGCAGGATCTTCAGGAGCTGCTGGCACGGGCTGAGGATCTGGCTGCCAGCTGGAGCCTTCCTGCTCTCCCCACAGGCTCCAGCAGAGAAGCTGGGGGGTCTCCCCCAGTGCTGGGTGGGGAGGAGGAGGATCCCCAGGCTTCCAGGTCAGGCAGGGGCTGGATCCCTGAGCTGCAGAAGAGACTCCCGTGGGATGAGGCTGTGACCCGGAGGGCTGTGCAGGCAGAGCTGCTGGTGGATGCCCTGGCTTCTGACAGCTGCCCTTTGGGCTGGGGACATCCTTCGGGTGGCAGTGTGCAGCACAGGGCAGGGCTGGGGGCAGCGGCCCAGGGGCCAAGGACAGGAAAAGCCACGGGAAGGTCAGAGCCAGAGGGGAGCAGCAGTGTGGCCGTGGGCAGGAGCCAGGCTGCCCGCGTGGGGCTGGCACAGGGCAGTGCCAGCAGCCCCCTGGGCACTGTCCCCCCTGCCCTGGGGTCCCTGGGCACTGTCCCCACTGTCCCCACAGCCCCGGGGTGCTCCCAGGGCTCCCTGTCCCGGGCTGGAGCAGCCAGGAGGATGGCAGGGACACAGGGCAGCGAGGACAGCAGCAGGGGGGGCTCGCTCAGTGCCCGTGTCAGGAGCCTCCTGGGGCAGCCCCGGGGCTCGGGGGGCAGTGCCCTGGGGGGCAGTGCCCTGGGGCAGTTTCTAGGCTCGGGGGGCAGTGCCCTGGTGCAGCCCNGGCAGTGCCAGCGGCCCCCTGGGCACTGTCCCCCCTGCCCTGGGGTCCCTGGGCACTGTCCCCACTGTCCCCACAGCCCCGGGGTGCTCCCAGGGCTCCCTGTCCCGGGCTGGAGCAGCCAGGAGGATGGCAGGGACACAGGGCAGCGAGGACAGCAGCAGTGGGGACTCGCTCAGTGCCCGTGTCAGGAGCCTCCTGGGGCAGCCCCGGGGCTCGGGGGGCAGTGCCCTGGGGGGCAGTGCCCTGGGGCAGTTTCTAGGCTCGGGGGGCAGTGCCCTGGTGCAGCCCCGGGGTTCAGGGGGCAGTGCCCTGGGGCAGTTTCTAGGCTCAGGGGGCAGTGCCCTGGGGCAGTTTCGGGGTTCAGGGGGCAGCGCCCTGGGGGGCAGTGCCCTGGGGCAGTTTCTAGGCTCGGGGGGCAGTGCCCAGGGGCAGTTTCGGGGTTCAGGGGGCAGTGTCCTGGTGCAGCCCCGGGGTTCAGGGGGCAGTGCCCTGCCCGGGGCTGGCAGCAGCAGCAGCAGCAGCAGCAGCAGTGGGGACTCGCTGGCCGCCCGTGTCCGCAGCCTCCTGGGCAGGGGCCGGCCCGGCATGGACCCCGGGCAGCTGCTGAGGAGTGCAGAGGAGCAGGAGAGGAAGATCCGAGGTGAGAGCACGTCCCTGGGCTGGGCTGTGTCCCTGGCACGGCCTGGGCTGCTCGGGCTGTGGCTGCAGAGCTGAGGCTGCGCCCTCCTCACGGGGGGCTGTGGGTGTTGTGGTGGGAAGCTTTGCTGGGACAGGGCTTCAGGGAGGGGCACTTCCCAGCAATCCCCTGTGCTGTGGTGGAATTGGGCTTTTCCTGAACACCTCCTTTTCCTGACATCGCTGTAAGGAATCGTTTTGCCCAGAGTTATTAAGTGAGGAGTGTGGGAAGGGATGGTGTGAGTGAGCTCTGACTTGTGTCTGAGACTGTGAGGAGGGCAGAAGCAGGGAAGAGCCTTGGATCCATCTCTCCAAAGCAATGATCCAAGGAGCCATTTTACATTGTATTGCTGGTCACTCCAGGAGCTCTGGAGTTTGATGTGGTCTCTGTTCTCTCAGCTGGGGGAACCAGAAATGCACAGCTTTGATTTTAAGTGAAAAACTGTTCTCATGCACAAAATGGTGAAGGAAACCTGTGGTGGTTTGTGTTTTTGGCAGCCTGGGTGAAGCTGAAACTGGCCAGCCAGTCCCAGGAGTCTGGGCCAGGCTGGGATGAGGAGACCCAGCCCAGGATTGAGGCCATAAAGGCAGAGCTGCCAAAGGCCAGGAGATCTGCACAAGGCAAGGTACAAAGCAGCTCAGGCTGGGGAGGTGCTGCTGCACCTGCTCTTGGGGGGTTTGAAGGTTTTCCTGGGCAGTTTGGGCTGGTTTGGCTGTGGGGGTGACACTCAGCTGCACATGTCCCAGAGGAAGGTGTGAAGGACAGAGATGTGGGGGACAGTTGGTGTTGCTGTGAGGAAGTGCCCGAAGCTCCTGGTTCTGCAGTGGCTGGAGGAATCCTTTCCACAGAATATTTGTGGAGGTGCAGATTGTGCCTGGGGAACTCCTGCTGCTGTGGTGCTTGCTGGGTGTCCAGGGGGTGTTTGCTGGGTGTCCAGGAGGTGTTTGCTGGGTGTCCAGGAGGTGTTTGCTGGGCAGGAGGTGTTTTCTGGGCAGTGTCCAAGAGGTGTTTTCTGGGCAGGTGGTGTTTGCTGGGTGTCCCTGGGGTGTTTTCTGGGCAGGGGGTGTTTGCTGGGTGTCCCTGGGGTGTTTTCTGGGCAGGGGGTGTTTGCTGTGTGTCCCTGGGGTGTTTTCTGGGCAGGGGGTGTTTGCTGGGCAGTGTCCAGGGGCTGTTTTCTGGGCAGTGTCCCTGGGAGTGTTTCTGGGCAGGGGGTGTTTGCTGGGTGTCCAGGGGGTGTTTGCTGGGTGTCCCTGGGAGTGTTTCTGGGCAGGGGGTGTTTGCTGGGCAGTGTCCAGGGGATGTTTGCTGGGCAGTGTCCCTGGGAGTGTTTCGGGGCACTGCCCACGCGGGGCTGGGCTGGAAAGGCTCCCAGGGCAGGAGGCAGGGATTGTCCCAGTGCTGGGGCACAGGGAAGGGGCTGCTCCAGGATTCCTGCAGGTGAGGATGCCAGGAGGGTCTCCAGGAGGGCCTGGGGGTGCTGGGGCTGGGCTGGTCAGGCTGAGGAGGCCCAGGCTGCTGCAGCTCTGGGTGTGTGGGGCAAGCTGCCCTGCAGTGGCCGTGGTTTGTGCTCCCCCTCTGGGGAGTTCCTGGCTCGTGTGTAACCCAAGTGTCTGGGCTGGCATTTGTCTGGGCAGCAGTGGGCTACCTCTGCTGTCACTTGAACATCCATTTCTGGCACTGCTCTGGTGTCCAGGGTGCTCATGGCAGCATTTTTAGGGGCTGCTGTTTCAGACAAGTGCCCTGAGCTGTAGGAGGAGCTTCCTTTTTATCCTTTCCCTTGGCTTTGTTCCTGTTTCCTCCTGCAGCCTGCCTGCCTCCCAGGAAAAGCAGCAGGGGATGGGGTGTTTGTTTTCATTGAAAGCCCTGCATTAGCAGGAGTGACAATCAGTGCTGAGGAGTACTCTGTGTTTAGAGCTTCTCTGGGTCAGCAGAGCTCCCAAAACCCCTCAGGCCAAACTTCCCAGGCTTTCCTGGATTGGTGAAATCTCTGGGGGAAAAGAAAGTGACTATTTTACTAATAATTATTATATAAATAAATAATATAAATATTATTTAATACTTTAGAAATTCACGGTTTGTAAAATTCAGATTTCGTAAAAAAGAGAAACAAAACACAAATACAAAACCAGAGGCATCAAAGCTTTTCCCCCTCAACTTTTAAGATTTGTTTGATCACAGCTTTGTCCTTCAAATGAACTCTGTGCAGTGTGGAACCAAGATTTCACCTTTCTGTGACTCAGTGTCAGCTGGGGATTGTTTTATCCCCATTTAGAATAAGAAGAAATTCACCATAATTCTGCAAACAAGCTCCCAAGAAATTGCTTTAGTTCAACCACAGCACCTCGTGCTTTGAGCTCGAAAATATTTTTGCACTGCACTGTTTTTAATTTGAGATAAAAAATGGTTTGAATCTGCAGAGTGAAGGTGACTGGGTTGTTTTTATTGTACTTAAGATAAATGTGTTTTTCCCTCCAAGACAAACACTGTCACCGAAAAATGCAGATTGTTCAAAACTATTGCACTGAAAAAAACACAGCCAGGCAAAATAATCCCCTGTAAATTTAATGGGAACTGTTGTGTACAATAAGTGTGGAAGTTTTAGAGCCGAAGTGCCACGCATGGACTTGAAAAGAACAAAACAGAGATTAGGAAAAGATATTTTCCTTCCATTAAACTTCTGAGGCTGGGGCAGACAAACTGTTCTACAGCTGAGGCAGAGGGTTCCTGCAGCAGGGTTGGTTTGGTGCCTGTGGGGCAGGTTGGGCTGGGTGTCCTGGGGAATGTGCAGGCTCTGCCTCTCGTTTGCAGGGGCAACAACTCCAGCAATTCAGGGGCCACGGGATTTCCTTGGCATTTTCTCGTTTGCCACGGGAGGTGTGTGAGGTCTGTGGGCACAGAGGGCAGCAGGACTCGGGGGAAATTCTCTGGGGTTTTCCCTGGGAAGGTTTTCCATCTTCTGAGGCACTGCAGGGTCTCTGAGCTCTTTGTCACAGGCAGGGAGATCTGGGGGTGTCCCAGGTCTGGCTGAGCAGAGGGTTCAGGAGGGGCCCAGGGGCTGCAGAACGGCCCCCAGTGCTCTGGAGGGGCTCAAACCCCTGGAATGTTCAACAGGAACGGGCTGGGAGGGCTGGGAATGTTCCCCTGGAGAAGGGCAAACTGCAGGGAGAGCTCTGAGTGCCTGCTGGGGCCAAGGGCTGGAGGGGCAGGAGCCAGGGAATGGCTGCAGTGGGAAAGGGGAGCTGGGCTGGGATGGGGGGCAGGAATTGCTGGCTGGGGCTGGGCTGGAATTCCCAGAGGATCCCTGGGGTGTGCCAGGCCAGGCTGGATCCCCCTGGGGCAGTGGGAATTGCTGTGGGATGTAAACACAATTCCAGCACTTTCACCTCAGGATGTTCCTCCTGAATTGAGGCCCCCCACCTGTGTTTTAGGGTGCCAGATGCTCCCACTTCCCTTTCCTGCAGGTTCCTTCCCCCTTGGTGCAGCTTCCCTCCACTCCCTGCTGTACTTTTCCACTCCTTGAGCTTTCTCACTTCTCCAGGAAGTTCAGGAGTTGTAGCTCTAAATTTGCTCTGCAGGCTCCTGTGGATCATATGGCACAGGGAGCTTTTTTGGAAGGATGACACATAACAGGCACAATAAAACATGTGAAAGGCTTGGGAAGATGAGTTGATCACAACTTCTGTGCCTGCTCTCGCTGGTGGGAGTTGCTCTGGATTACCTCAGGCCGTTGAACTGGCACGTGGTGCAGGGAGGAGAAGCCTTGGGATCATCCCTGTGCTGGCACAGCTCTGCTCCCTGGCCCTGTGCTCCTCCCCAGGCCCCTCCTGGCTGCAGGAAATCCCAGATAAACTGCTTTGTTGCCTTCAAATCCATGAAGGAATACCAGAGGGGGGGTCGTGGTCCAGGCCCTGCTGGAGCAGTTGCTGCTGTCACGACGTCTGGGATGGAGAAAGGCTGGGAAAGCTGTTGTGAAATACTTGTTTATATGTTTGGTTTACACCAAAAATGTTTCCCACTGCTTTCTGGTGCCAAATTCCCTGTGGTTGAGGGGGATACAGTCACCCAGGGACCCGTGTTGCTTCATTACTGGAATGCACTCTGCTGCTTCCACAGTTGTCCCAAGCAGTAGGAAAAAGTAAATATAACCTCGATTTTTGTGTCTTTTTCTTCTCTAATTAAGCTTATCTGGCCTATCTCCATGGCAGCACATTTATCTCAGATTTACTCTCTCCAGTGGAAGTGCTGGAATTTGGGATTACACTTGAATTAATGAATTTATGTCCATGGTTGGCATCATGGAATCATTCAGGTTGGAGAAGACCTCCAAGGTCATCAAGTCCAGCCCTGAACCAGCAGCACCACGTCCTGCACTGGAGTATCCCCCAGTGCCCCATCCACACTTTTTGAGCAGTTCCAGCCATGGTGACTCCACCAGTTCCCTGTTCCAATGCCTGGGAGCCTTTTCCAGCAGAAGTTTTTCCTAGGACCGTGTCTAAACATCCTCTGGTGCACCTTGAGGCCATTCAGGAGTTGTGTGCAGGGGAGGGAGGGCTGGATCCCCTGGGTTGTGGCTTTGTCCTGTCCTGGCCACTTCCCTCTCCCTGTGCTGCCCCGGGCAGGGCTGGGAGCTGCTGCTGCTCCCTGCACGGGGTGGGATTTGTCAGGGTGGGAAAGACCTGTGCCAGCCCGGGGAGGGGGCTCAGCTGGGGCACAGCTGCTCCTGCTGTGCTCCACGCCCCCTCCCGTGGGCTGGGGGGAAGCTGTTAACAAGGATGAAGTTTAATTAGTTCATTAGCAGCCGGGTTCCCTCCCTGCTGGCCAACTCTTGGTTAGTGGCAGCTCTGGCCTTTGGCTTCTCCCAGGCAGGTTTTGGCCAGGGGGGGTCTCAGGGTGGTCTCCTCCCTCTGCAGCTCCGGGGAGGGGGCTCTGTCAGGGGGCTCAGCCTCAGGGACACGGGCTGCAGAGCAGCCAGGAGCTGATCCTGGGAGGGAGAGAAAGTGCTGGAATGTTGTGTCTGGGCACGGGGTGCAGTGCCCATCCCTGGGGGTGTTTCCAACAGCCTAGCTGTGGCACTGGGGGCCAGGGGCTGCCTGAGGGGCTGGAGCTGGATGATGCTGGAGATCTCTGCCAGCCTGGGCACTCTGGGGGTCTCCACATGGCCTCTGTGACCTGTGCTCTGTGTTTCAGGATCCGTGGCTCTGTGGTTTGGAGGCAGCTGCTGAGGATCTGAGGAAGCAGGAGCAGGACCAGGAGCCTTTCCAGGCTCCCAGGGACAGGCAGGGACAGCTCTCCAGGGCTCGGGAGCTCTTCCAGTCCAGCTCCCCACCAGCAGCACCCAGAGCTGAGCCCTGGGATTGCTCCCTGCTGCAGGACCTGCAGCTGAAACCGTGGGGTGCTGCAGAGCTGCAGGACATGCAGCTGAAGCCCTGGAACAGTGCAGAGGTGCAGGACACACAGCTGAAGCCCTGGAACAGTGCAGAGGTGCAGGACACACAGCTGAAGCCCTGGGGCACTGCAGAGGTGCAGGACACACAGCCAAACCCCTGGAACAGTGCAGAGGTGCAGGACACACAGCTGAAGCCCTGGGGCACTGCAGAGGTGCAGGACACACAGCCAGACCCCTGGAACAGTGCAGAGGCTCCTGCTGGCCCTGCTGCTGGCGGGGCTGGAGCTGCAGCTGCCCAGGGAGCAGCTCAGGAGCCTGAGAGCCCCCAGGCAGGGGCAGGGCAGAGCCCGGGGGCCCAGCACAGCCTGGATGCCCAGCACAGCCTGGATGCCCAGCAGCTCCTGGATGCCCAGCACAGCCTGGGTTTCCAGCAGTCCCTGGATGCCCAGCACAGCCTGGATGCCCAACAGCTCCTAGATGCCCATCAGTCTCTGGATGCCCATCAGTCTCTGGATGCCCAGCAGAGCCTGGGTGCCCAGCAGCACCTGGATGCCCAGCACAGCCTGGGTGCCCTGCAGCCCCTGGATGCCCTGCAGCCCCTGGGTGCCCAGCAGCCCCTGGATGCCCTGCAGCCCCTGGGTGCCCAGCAGCCCCTGGATGCCCTGCAGCCCCTGGGTGCCCTGCAGCCCCAGCTCCTGCCCGCAGGGGTGGCTCAGGGGCACGGGCAGAGTGCCAGAGCCCGGGGGCTCAGCAGACTCAGCCAGGAAGCCAATCCATGGACTGAACCCTGCTCTCTCAGCTCCTCCCTGCTGCAGAAGGTCCCACCCAGCCACAGCCGGCTCTGTGAGAGCTCTGAAGGCTCAGCTGCAGCTGCTCAGGCGGGTTTGCTGAGGGGCCCTGGACAGGTGTTGGCCGAGGGGAGGAAGAGCCCTGCTGAGCCACCTCTCCCTCCAGAGGAGGCTCTGAGGGAGCACACGGGTCCTTCACACCCTGTGCCTGCAGACCAGGCTTTGTCCACCGGGCCCGAGGCTCCCCCCTCAGTGGTGAGGAGGTTCCTGAGCTGTGTGCACATCACCCTCTCCTCCAGGGTCACCCACTCACACAGCCCCAGGAGTGCTGCTCTGAAAGCAGCTCCAGGAGCTTCAGGGGAAGGTGTTCCTGAGTGCCCAGCTGCTGAGGGTGTTCCGGAGGATCCCAGCTCAGCAGCCCCAGCAGATCCCAGCCCGGGGATTCCCTGCAGGCAGGAGCTGCAGGGCAGGGCCAGAGCCCGGCTCCGGGGGGGCTGGGGGGCTCAGGGTGCAGGGGGGATCCCCAGCTCTGCCCCTCCTGCAAGACCTGCGAGGAGGACTTGTGATGCTGCCACTCAGATCCCCACGGAGAGCCCCTGCAGAGCCCCCCTCTCAGCAGAGATCTGCGTGGATGCCCCGGAGGGGGCAGGTGCTGCCCCCCAGCTCCATCCCCGTGTCACAGCTCCATCCCACAGGGACATCCCCCCCTTCCCCAGGCAGCCTGGTGAGCAAACTCCTGCCTCCTGTGTGTCTGTGCACTCACATCTGTACCAGGGCAACGCACTGACAGATGCTGAAACCCAAAGCCAGACCCTTTTTGTGGAAATAACACCCCTGAGATAATTTGGATATTTGCTGTTGCTCATATGGGGGGAAAAAACCCAACCCTTGGGGTTTTCAGGCTCTGTCAGTCGGGAGGGATTTGTGTGGATACAGTTGGGATTCAGCTCAGGTTTCTCCAGAACTGAATTCATTGTGTCCAGGTGTGGTTGGGGAATATTTTCTGGTGTTTGTGTGTGGATGGTTGGATTTGTTTCACTTGGAGTTCAGTGAGGGCTGGGTCTGATTCCTGATTTACTCTCTAGTCGAGGTGACACCAAAACATCAGGGAAACCTGCACATTGCTGCTTTCAGTGGAGCAGACCAGAGCACTGTGCAGGGTTTGGGATGTCTATGGACTTTCACACCCCAGTGGTGTTCTGTACCTGGGCTCTGTTGTTGCTTTTATTGACTTGAGGGATATATCCCTCCTCCTTTAAAATGATTCCCTCAAACTGGGGTCAGCTGGGAGCTCTGTGGGTACAGGAGATATTTCTGTAAGTCACTGTTTGCCACCCTGATCACAATTTTAATATTGAATAGGTGAAGCTGTTTCCCAGGGGTGGTAACCTTCTACCTGTGGGTGGGGATTAAAAATGTCCATTAATGTCATGTAATTAATGAAATAGCAGTTGCAGTCTGTGTTGCTGAAGGCCAGGGCACTGCTCAGCCTTTAGCAGCAGAGGTTTCCAGCCTGGCTCCTGCTCACTGTTCCCTTCTCCCCAGCCCAGCCCCTGCTGCTGCCATACAAACCCTGGGGAAGCACTGGCATGTATTATGTGCCTTTCCAGAGATCAGGAGCCTCCCCGTGCCCAGGGCAGCCCGAGGCCACTGGAGACACCTCCCACTCAGGTACTGCAGCCTTCCCCAGGGGCTGGGATACTCTGTCCTGGACTGGCTGGGAGCATGGATGTGGCATTGGCTGGGAGCATGGATGTGGCATTGGCTGGGAGCATGGATGTGGAATTGTTGAGATCATGGATGTGGAATTGTCTGTGAGCATGGATGTGAATTATCAGTGGTCATGGATATGAATTATCTGTGATCCATGGATGTGGAATTGGCTGTGATCATGGATGTGGAATTGTTGTGATCATGGATATGAATTATCTGTGATCCCCAGATACGGAATTGTCTCTGATCATGGATATGAATTATCTGTGATCCATGGATATTGAATTGTATCTGATCATGGATATTGAATTAACTGTGATCCCCAGATATAGAATTGTCTCTGATCATGGATATGAATTATCTGTGATCATGGATATGAATTATCTGTGATCATGGATATTGAATTGTCTGTGATCCACAGATATGGAATTGTCTCTGATCATGGATATGAATTATCTGTGATCATGGATATGAATTATCTGTGATCATGGATATTGAATTATCTGTGATCCATGGATATGAATTGTCTCTGATCATGGATATGAATTATCTGTGATCATGGATATGAATTATCTGTGATCCATGGATATTGAATTAACTGTGGTCAGTGGATATTGAATTATCTGTGATCCATGGATATAGAATTGTCTCTGATCATGGATATGAATTGTCTCTGATCATGGATATGAGTTGTCTGTGGCCCCTCCTGGGCACTCCCTGCCTGAGGCTCTGCTCTCCATCCCTGGGGGAAGGGGGGTTCCTGCTCCATCCTGGCATTGAAAAGGAGCAGAGCTCAGTGTTTTACAGCCTCACCATCCCTTGCTTTCTTTCCTGGGGGAATTACTGCTCACTTGGGATCCTTTCAGATCCCTGCCACTTTTCCTGGAAAGTGGATCACTGGGCATTGCAGGTTTGGTGTGCAGGTTGGTTTCTCTCAGAGGTTTTTAATGTCCAGAGTCCTCTGTGGACAGCACTCGTGTTAGAGGTGCCCAGTTCCTGAATTCCAGCAGTGGTGGCCAAGGGGTCAGGCTGACCCAGCAGTGCCAGCAGTGCCCAGAGCAGTCACTGCAGCCTCAAATCGTGCTGGGCCTGCTTTAGGATCCCTGCTCTTGACCTTTTTTCAGGTTTATCTGGGGAAACGTGTCCAAAATGAGAGAAACAAATGTGCTACAAATCTGTTGTTTTGCAGAAATGATGATGGCATATATAAAAATTCACTATGCAAATGAAGCAGCACAAGGTTCTAGGAAAACTTACAGCAGGATGGAAAAAATACATTTTGTTTTTCCCAGTCCCTGCTGCCCTCAGGGGGAGCAGCAGAGGGAAGTGAGTGCAGAAATCCATGGGGTGTAACCAGGTGGGGTTGGCAAGGGTGAGAAATTGCTGGGGACAGTTTCAGGTTTCTAACACTGGGACAGGGATAGGATTGTGGAATCATGGGATGGTTTGGTTGTTAGGACCTTAAAGCCCATCCCAGCCCATCCCATCCCATCCCATTATCCCAGCCCAGCCCAGCCCAGCCCAGGGCATCCCATCCCAATTTCCCATCCCATCCCATCCCATCCCATCCCATTCCACTATCCCATCCCATCATCCCATCCCATCCCAATTTCCCATCCCATCCCATCCCATTATCCCATCCCATTATCCCATCCCATTATCCCATTATCCCATCCCATTATCCCAGCCCATCCCGATGTGGCAGGGACCCTCCCACTGCCCCAGGCTGCTCCAGCCCGGTGGCCAGGTGCCAGGGCTGCTGCTTGCCGGCTCCCTGTGCAGTGTGTGGCTGTTCCCTGATGGGCTCACTGTGCTCTCTCTGCAGGCTCGGAGCGTGCTGCCCCTGCAGGGATGCTGGCCCCGGGGCTGGCTGTGGGGCACGGTGGCCCTGCAGCCAGGACAGCTGCCCAGCTCGGAGGGACAGGCCACAGGGCCAGGCTGGCCTGGGCTGAGCAGCAGGGGACCCCACTGGGCCAGTGTGCAGGTAACCCGGGGGTGTTTGGATGTCGTTGTGCTGTGTGTTGGTTCATGGGGGAGCAGAGGCACTTCAGGAGCGTGGTGCCAGTGCTGACAGCCTGCAGGAGAGGCTGTGTTTCACTCAGCTCCCTCCCCTCCTCTCTCCCTTCTCCCTGACTGGGGAGATGCAGCTTTCCCTATGGGCTCTGCATCCTGGCAGTGCCCAGGCTGGCTGGACACTGGGCTGGGAGCAGCCTGGGGCAGTGGCAGGGCGTGGGGGGCACTGGGTGGGGTTTAGGGTCCCCCCACCCCATTCCAGGGTTCCCTGGCATCCTTGGCCATCAGGACTTGCTGGCACCCCTGGGACTGTCAGGAATTCCAGCTGGGCCTGCCAGGGCTGGGCTGGGCCTGCCCAGGGACACTCTGTGTCTGTGATGTCACATCAGTTCCTGTGTCCCTGCTGTCCCCAGCTCCAGCCTGGCTGCTCTGCCCTGCTGGCCCTGCTGGGGGGCTGCTCCCCAGGGCCCCTCAGCCTTGGCCTGGGGGAGGCTGCCAGGCCGGGGTCGGGCTGAGCCCACCCTGGCTCGGGGGCAGCAGCTGGACCTGGGCTCGTGCTGTGCAGCACAGAGAGCTGGGAGAGGTGAGGAGCTGCTGGGGACCAGCCTGGTGTCCACACTGGGGTCCCTCCTGGTGTCCCCCCTGGTGTCCCCCCTGGTGTCCAGCCTGGGTTCCACCCTGGTGTCCAGCCTGGTGTCCCCCCTGGTGTCCCCCCTGGTGTCCAGCCTGGGTTCCACACTGGTGTCCCTCCTGGTGTCCACACTGGTGTCCCCCCTGCTGTCCCTCCTGCTGTCCCTCCTGGTGTCCCCCCTGGTGTCCCTCCTGGTGTCCACACTGGTGTCCCCCCTGCTGTCCCTCCTGCTGTCCCTCCTGGTGTCCCCCCTGGTGTCCCTCCTGGTGTCCACACTGGTGTCCCCCCTGCTGTCCCTCCTGCTGTCCCTCCTGGTGTCCCCCCTGGTGTCCCTCCTGGTGTCCACACTGGTGTCCCCCCTGCTGTCCCTCCTGCTGTCCCTCCTGGTGTCCCCCCTGGTGTCCCTCCTGGTGTCCACACTGGTGTCCCCCCTGCTGTCCCTCCTGCTGTCCCTCCTGGTGTCCCCCCTGGTGTCCCTCCTGGTGTCCACACTGGTGTCCCCCCTGCTGTCCCCCCGGGCACAGGGATGGCCCAGACAGCCCCTGGGGCTGCCCCTCTCCTGCAGCAGCTGCTGTGCTGGCATTCCTGCCAGGCACTTCTCCTGGTGTGTTGATAGGGATTCCATACGATTATTTTCATTTTTCACTTCGTTTCACTTTTATTTTATTTTTCTTTGAAGCTTTTCCTCTCAGAAAGGAGAGATTTTGGTGTTTCCAGAAGGCAATTTTTATTTGCAGAGGGAAAATTGCAATGATTATGTAAGGCTGCAACATCAATAACCTGGATAAAAATGAGAGGGGAACAAAAGTGTTAATATAAAATTATCTCCTAACATTGTTTTATAGCTGTGGTGGTCTAAAGGCCCAGGTAGAGAAAGAACTGATAGGAGAAAGAATCTTTTGTGAAGGCAGCCAGGGCAGCTGGAACTTTAAAGAATCTTTTAGAAGAAAGACTTGCATGTCTTAAATCTTCCCTGACTTCTTCAACTGTATTTTTAGATGATCTAATAAAAGATTACCTCTACCCACAGAGCTTGTCTAGAGCTTAAAATTATGCAAGTTATGTATTTTTTTTTAAAAAAAAAAGTTTTTCTATACAAACTTATTTTTATTTTTTGCCTGTTTACATTCCTTCCATTTCTCAGTAACTTTCTAAAAAGCCAGGAATAGCAAAGTTCTGCCTGGCATTCCCAAGCCTGATCTCATTTGTCAGGAGGATGTGGAGGAAGCCTCTTACACGAGTTTATAAACATTGCCCTTGTATGGGAAGAAAATTTCCTGCACTTGCCGAGTTAGTGAGGCTGTGCTGGCTGCCCCGCTGGGGTCTGGGAGAGCCAGGAGGGGGGGCAGTCAGCCCGGCTTTTGGACAAAAGCCCTGGCACACGGAGCCGTGTGTGCTGCTGCCCTCCGGGGCATCCCCAGCCCCGGGCCACGCTGGGGGGCACTGGGGGCACCCTGGGGGGCTCCGGGGTCCCGTCCCTGGCTCTCAGTCCAGAGCTGGTCAGGTATTCCTGAGCTGGAATTGGATTCCTCCCCAGTCTGGGTATGATATTCTCTATTTCCACGTTGCAAATTGATGTCATTTTAATGATGCTCAAACTTGGTTTCCAAGTTCACAGCGTTTGAGAACGAGCCCAGTGATCCTGCTTTTAATCCTTTGGCACGTTTTGGGAGTTTTAGGATGAAACCCCCCACGTTTAGCTGAGAGCCCAAAGCCATTCAAGCCTTTCCTTCTCTTGCAGAGCTCCCGGACGGTCCCGGGCGTGCAGCCCCCTCCCCCGGAGCCCCCTCCCCCGGGCCCCTGAGCAGGAGCTGCTGCCGGGGGTCCCGGGGGTCCCGGGGGCAGGAGTTCTTC
>VXBS01000084.1:58013-71092 GCA_013400255.1 Sitta europaea
GGAGGGGGGAACAGGGCAGGGAGGGGGGAATAGGGCAGGGAGGAAAGTATATGGAATGGAGGAAGGAATAGGGTATGGAGGAAGGAGTAGGGCAGGGAGGAAGGAATAGGGAGGAAGGAGTAAGGAATGGGGAATCAGGATTGGAGGAACACAGGGTTGGGAGATTGTGGAGCTGGCAAAGGGTGGGATGGATCCACTGCTCCCTCTCTCTGCAGGGGTCCCCTTTGGGACCACCTGGAGCAGCACCAATCCTCCTGCAAGCCCAGCTCCAATCCTTTATGGGGCTGATTTTCCCATTGCTCCCATCTTGTCCCTCTTCCTTCTCCCATCCTTCACCCAACCCAGGACTGGGCAGGCTGGGGCAGGGACCCTATTTCTGGCAGCATGGGCTTACTCCCAGGAATTGTATCCCTGGAGGGGGCACGTTGCTGCCCCGCAGAGCAGGTGCCCCAGACTGAGCTCTGTTCGTGCCCTGAAGGGGGAGGTTTTGGTGCCCAGGGTTTATTTGCCTGGGCAGAGATCTCCAGCTCTTGCCCCTGTTCCCACCTCGGGTATGGACCAGGCTGATGTGCCATGAGTTTGTGGGGCCTCAGGGGCTGGGGGAGCACCACAGGAGCCACTGGGGCTGTTCCCATTTCCAGGGGCCTCATAGTGCTGAGCAGCAACACCAGCTACTACCTGAGACCCCTGGGGACCCCTGAGCCCGGCCTCCACCTCATCCAGCGAGCAGAGCACCTGCCCCTGCCAGGGGGCACCTGTGGGCACGGCCAGGACCTCGGCAGCACCATTGCTGGCATTGCCCAGCTCTTCCAGCCACAGCACCCCCGGGTAAATCCACTGGGGAAATCCTCACGGGCAAATCCACTTGGGGAAATCCTCATGGGCAAATCCTCATGGGTAAATGCACTCAGATAAATCCTCACGAGTAAATACTCATGGGCAAATCCACTGGGGAAATCCTCACTGGTAAATCCACTGGGCAAATCTTCACAGGTAAATCCAGTGGGTAAATCCTCATGGATAAATCCTCATGGGTAAATCCAGTGGGTAAATCCTCATGGATAAATCCTCATGGGTAAATCCAGTGGGTAAATCCTCATGGATAAATCCTCATGGGTAAATCCAGTGGGTAAATCCTCATGGGTAAATCCACTCAGGTAAACCCACATGGATAAACCCACACAGGTAAACCCACACAGCTAAATCCACCCAGGATCTGTCTGGGGACAGGCAGAGGGCTGGGAGAGGCTCTCAGCACTGCTGGCAGCTCCCATGTCCCCCCAGCTGGGCAGGGCTGTGCAGGCAGCTGGGGTGGGGGGTCTGTGTGGCTGGCTTGTGTGGCCCGAGTTTGGGCAGGAGCCCCCAGGGTTGGGTCTCGGTGCTGCATCCTACAGTGTGGGACATGACGTGAGGTCATTTGGAGCCACCCAAATGTTCCCTGTCACCTTGTGCCTCAGTTTCCCCTCTCAGCTGTCCCTCCTGGGCAGCTCTGTGGTGTCTGGAGGGTGCCCAGAGCCAAGGGCTGCCCCTCTTTGCTGAGCCCTGTGTCTGCCTGCAGGCCAGGAGAGATGCCTGGAGGACCATGAAGTACATGGAGCTCTTCATCGTTGCTGATCACACCCTGGTGAGTGCTGGGGGGCTGAAAACCAGGGTCCCTCTCTGTCCTCACCCTAGATTTATCCCATCCTCATCTCTCTCCAGTACAGGAACCAGAACCTCAACCTGGGCCACACCAAGCAGCGCATCGTGGAGATCGCAAACTACGTGGACAAGGTGAGGGACCTGCCAGACCTTGTGTGGCCCTCAGGGACTGTCCCCACGTCACCAGGGCAAGAATTAATAGAACTATGGAATTGTTAAGGTTGGAAAAGGTCTTTAAGTCCTTCAAGTCAAATTATTCCCCAGCACTGCCAAGGCCACCACTGACCATGTCCCCAAGAGCCACATCCACACGACTTTAAATCCCTTCAGGGGTGGGGACTGCACCACTGTCCTGGGCAGCTGTGCCAGGGCTGGGCCAGCCATCAGGGCATTCTGGAGTTCTCTGAGCACGTGGTGGGAAGGGCTTTGTCACCCGTGGGCTAAAATCAGCAGGGAAGCATTTGCTGACCCATGCCTGGGCTCATCTTTGGCAAAGAAGGGACACTGAGGAGTTGTCACTGAATGTCATGGTGCCACCCTGCCTGGCTCCTGTGCCTGTGGAGCCCATGGCTGCAGGTGGATTTGGGACAGGTGTGTCCTGGAGTCACACAGCCACGGGGAAAGGTGAAGACCCGGCAGGCACGGCAGGGAGGGAGGGTGTCCGGGCAGCTGCAGTCCCCACGCCCCTCAGCTGTCCCTGCTGCAGTTTTACAGGCTGCTGAACATCAAGGTGGCCCTGATCGGGCTGGAGGTGTGGACGGAGCGGGACCAGTGCGCGGTGAGCAGCGACGCCAACGCCACGCTCTGGGCCTTCCTGCAGTGGAAGAAGGCGCTGCGGGCGCGCAAGAAGCACGACAATGCCCAGCTGCTGACGTGGGTGCTGGGCTGGGGAGCTGGGGGCTCCCAGCTGGGGCTGGGGCTGGGGCTGGCACTGCACCCCCCCGGGGGCTGAACGGGCCCTGCTCTGCCCCGGGCAGAGGGAAGACCTTCGGGGGCACCACCATCGGGATGGCGCCGCTGGAGGGGATGTGCAGCGCCGATAACTCCGGAGGGGTCAGCGTGGTAAGGGGGGCTGGGGGTCCTGTGCTGCCCCGGCCTGCTGGACTTCTCCAGGGGGCTGGAGGAGCAGCCCCTGGGGTCAGGCCTGGGGTGCAGCCTGCGGGGGAGGGACGATGCTGCAGCTCCTGTCCCCCCGGGGGCTGGCCAGGTGCACAGGGGGTGAGAAGGGGCTGTTAAAGGTCTCCCACCCCAGGCACAGCCCCAGCTCCCAGCCGGCAGCGGCGCTGGGATCTCCTGTGCTGCTCCTGGCCCTCATGCTGAAGAGCTCCTGCCTGTTCCCTCTTCTGCTCTCTGGATTTCTGGGATCATCTCTGCCCACATAACTTCTCCTCCTCCTGGTGGTGGCCCTGGGCAGGATGGGCTGCTCATGGTGGCCCTGGTGACCTGTGATCCCTGGGCAGGGTGGTGGGGGGCACCCACGTTTCTGGGGTTTGGGATGTGCCCTGGGTTTTAAGCAGCTCCAGCCAAGAGCTTCCCAAGAGCCCCAGTCGGGCACATCAGGAGACCAAACCCCACTCCTGGGGTGACCCCTCTTCCCGCGGGATCCAGCCGCACCCAGGGCCGTGTGGTCGCCCCGTGTGCCCAGCTGGGCTGCCCTGTGCCCCGGCCGTGCTGACCCGGCCCCTCGGTGCAGGACCACGCGGAGCAGCCCATCGGCGCCGCCGCCACCATGGCCCACGAGATCGGCCACAACTTCGGCATGGTGCNAGAGCCCCTGGGTGTGCCCAGAGCCCCGGGTGTGTGCCCAGAGCCCCCAGGGTGTGTTCCCAGAGCCCAGGGTGTGTGCCCAGAGCCCAGGGTGTGTGCCCAGAGTCCCTGGGTGTCCCCAGACCCCCGGGTGTCCCCAGAGCCCTGGCAGGCTGGGGCTGCTGGGTGAGGGAATGGGGTCACCTCTGCTCCAGGGACTGGGAGAGCTGGGAATGTTCCCCTGGAGAAGGGAAGGCTCCAGGGAGAGCTCTGAGCCCCTGGCAGGGTCTGGAGGGGCTCCAGGAGAGCTGGGGAGGGGCTGGGGCCAAGGATGGAGCCAGGGGGTGGCTGCAGGGGGAAAGGGGAGCTGGGGCTGGGATCTGGGGCAGGAATTGCTGGCTGGGAGGGTGGGGAGACCCTGGCATGGAATTCCCAGAGCAGCTGGGGCTGCCCCTGGGTCCCTGGCATGTCCCAGGAGGGTTGGAGCCCCCTGGGACAGTGGGAGGGGTCCCTGCCATGGCAGGGCTGGACTGGAGGGGGTTCATAATCCATGGGGTTGTGCCAGTTTCCTTTCCAGAGTCCTTCTCCCTCTGGGATTCCCACACTCATCCCAGTTACCCCTCACTGAGGGAAAGCAGCTGTTTATGCCCTGTTATTTGAACACACCTGCTCTTCCAATTAGGAAGGAACCCCACTTGTGGTCTCAGTGCTGCCAGACCCTGGCCTTGATCCCACAGGATTTAACCTCTGCCTGGGCAGATCGTGGTGGGGAAAAACCCATTTCTGACTGTTCAGCCTGTCCCTATCTGCACAGCCATGTGTATGAATATATAAATACATATAGGCCACATTGGCTTGCTCAGCCTCAGTAAACTGCAGGCACTTACAGGTTTCCCTCCAGCTCAAGAGATTTCAAAACCACTTTTCTAAAATGTCCTCTGAGTCATCTCGAGAATGAGATGTCCTGATATGAAAATATTTTTCAGCTTTGAGAGGAAATGAAACTGTTTCTAAGAAGGAGGAGATGCTTCCTTCTTCATAAACCACCAAAACCTCCACAAACTGTGAAATTAGAGAAGGATCTTGCTCAGAGGTCCTGTAGAAAATGAACAGTGTTTCTCCTGTTCCTCAGCTCCTTACACATTGTAGGCTCTGAGTATTTTATTTTTTGCTGCTCTCTGGGTGCTTTTTGGTGTTTCTTTTCCGTATTTCTCTAATAGTGATTTTCACCCCTCTCACTCGTGGGGTATTTCAGTAGCCCAGGTGGGTGTTCCCTGTCGTGGCTCAGTGAGAACAGGAAGGGGTTTGGTTTGAGCTGTGTGGGGAGCAGAGGGCCCTGCAGGTGTGGGGACCTGCCCCTGGGAGGCTGGGGGGGTCTGCAGTGTCCCCAGCAGCCAGGTGACCCCAGCAGAGGTGACATCCCCAGCAGGGGTGACATCCCCAGCAGGGGTGACCCCAGCAGAGGTGACAGCCCCAGCAGAGGTGACCCTGGGCAGGGGTGACCCCAGCAGCCAGGTGACCCCAGCAGAGGTGACATCCCCAGCAGGGGTGACATCCCCAGCAGGGGTGACCCCAGCAGAGGTGACATCCCCAGCAGAGGTGACATCCCCAGCAGAGGTGACCCCCCCAGCAGGGGTGACCCCAGCAGAGGTGACATCCCCAGCAGAGGTGTCCCTGGGCAGGGGTGACCCCAGCAGAGGTGACATCCCCAGCAGGGGTGACCCCAGCAGAGGTGACCCTGGGCAGGGGTGACCCCCCAGCAGAGGTGACCCTGGGCAGGGGTGACCCCAGCAGAGGTGACATCCCCAGCAGAGGTGACATCCCCAGCAGAGGTGTCCCTGGGCAGAGGTGACATCCCCCGCAGTGCTGTGCTGGCACCTGCGGGTTGGGGCTCAGGGGGTCCCGTCTCGGGAGGCTCCGTGCAGGGGGGCTGGTGCTCCAGGGGAGGTGGGCAGCGGCTCTGCCCGCCCCTGTCCCACTCCTGAGGATGCTGGGCTCAGGACTGTCCCCTGGCTGTCGGTCAGGCTGTGCCAGCTGGGCAGGAGCCGTTCCTGGGCTCGCTGAAATGGGGAATCTGCTCTCGGGAGGGTTTGTGCCACTCTGTCCGTGCCCTGAATGTCCAGCTGTCACTGATCCCTCTCCCGGCCCTGCTCCCCATTCCTGAATGCCCACCTCTCCCCACTCCCCATTCCTGAATGCCCACCTCCCACTGCTCCCCATTCCTGAATGCCCACCTCTCCCCACTCCCCATTCCTGAATGCCCATCTCCCACTGCTCCCCATTCCTGAATGCCCACCTCTCCCCACTCCCCATTCCTGAATGCCCATCTCCCACTGCTCCCCATTCCTGAATGCCCACCTCTCCCCACTCCCCATTCCTGAATGCCCATCTCCCACTGCTCCCCATTCCTGAATGCCCACCTCTCCCCACTCCCCATTCCTGAATGCCCATCTCCCACTGCTCCCCATTCCTGAATGCCCACCTCTCCCCACTCCNGTGCCTCTTCAACCTGCCCGACACCAGGGACCTGGTGGGGGCTCGGAAATGCGGCAACGGCCTCCGCGAGGAGGGCGAGGACTGCGACTGCGGGGAGGTGGAGGTACCGGCACCTGCGGGAGGGACAGGGACAGAGGGACAGAGGGAGGGACAGAGGGACAGAGGGACCCTGCGGGAGGGACAGAGGGACAGAGGGAACCTGCAGGAGGGACAGGGACAGAGGGACCCTGCGGGAGGGACAGGAACAGAGGGACCCTGCGGGAGGGACAGAGGGACAGAGGGACCCTGCGGGAGGGACAGGGACAGAGGGACAGAGGGACAGAGGGACCCTGCGGGAGGGGGAGGGACAGAGTGGTCCTTCTGCAGCCCACCTCAGCTGAAGGAATTCCTGCACAGGGCGTTCCAAGGGAAGGGTTTGCTGTCACCACAGGGCCTCCATCCCAAGGGCTTTTCCCAGTCCCACCTTCCTGAATCTGTTCACCCCAGTCTTGACTTTCTCCCTGACTTTTCCCTTGGGTGCCCAGTTTTCCCTCATGCCCTCCATGCCTCAGTTTCCCCACTTGCAGGATGATCATTCCTGCTGTGATGGCTGGAGAAGGGGCTGGGGCAGTGCTGGGGAAGGGATGGGCCCCTTGCCCATGGGGTTGTCCTCTCCATGCAGGAATGCACCAACCCCTGCTGCAACGCTCACAACTGCACGCTCAAGGAGGGAGCCCAGTGTGCCCACGGCGATTGCTGCCACAGCTGCAAGGTGAGACCCCACCGTGCCCACCCCGTGTCCATGGGAGGAGGTGGAGACCCGGCCCTGCCATTCCCATGCCCTGCCATTCCCATTCCTGTGCTGCTTGTCCGTAAGGTCCCACTCCCTGTGCCCCATAGGCAGGGTTCCTTGAAACCTTGTGGCTGCAGGAGAATCAGGCTGGCTGGGAAGGGGCCTCAGAGCCCCCCCAGTGTCACCCCTGCCATGGGGGGACCCCTCCCACTGTCCCAGGAGCTCCCAGCCCCAGTGTCCAGCCTGGCCTGGGCACTGCCAGGGATCCAGGGGCAGCCACAGCTGCTCTGGGCACCTGTGCCAGGGCCTGCCCACCCTCCAGGGAACAAAGCCCTCCCAGTGTCCCATGTCTCCCTGCCCTCTGGCAGCGGGAAGCCATTCCCTGTGTCCTCCAGGCCCTTTTCCAAAGCCCCTCTCCAGGAGAATTCCCTCTGTCAGCCGTGTGGCCGAGGTCCAGCTGCGGAATGTGTCCCTACACCCCGACCGCCCCTGTAACAGCCCACAGGGGACCTGGGAGGTGTTTACAGGCAGCAGCCGTGCCAGGAGGCACTGCCAGCCCCACGCCGTGCCCTTGGCTCTGTCTGCAGCTGAAGGTGGCAGGCACCATGTGCCGGGAAGCCGCGGGCTCCTGCGACCTGCCGGAGTTCTGCACCGGCGCCTCGCCGTACTGCCCGGCCAACGTGTACCTGCTGGATGGCTCCTCGTGTGCCCAGGGCCAGGCCTACTGCACCAACGGCATGTGCATGACCCACCAGCAGCAGTGCCTGCAGCTCTGGGGGCCAGGTCAGTGCCCTGCCCCTGCCCGGCCCCCGCCCCTGGCAGCGGGAGCCCCTGGGGTCACCGTGCTGGCTCCCGGGGGATGCAGGGGCTGGCACAGCGTGCCCAGGGGTGGAGGTGCAGAGTGACAGCTGGGGCTGCCCAAGGCCAGGCTGGACACTGGGGCTGGGAGCACCCTGGGAACACTGGAAGGTGTCCCTGCCATGGCAGGGAGGGGAGCAGGGTGGGCTTTAGGGTCTCTTCCAACCCAAACCATTCTATGACTAAAATGGTGCACAAGACTCCAGTGGGAAGGGAATTGCATCCCTCCTGGCCTTGGCCCGGCCCCCACAGCAGCAGCAGCTCTTGGGAGACCTTTCCAGGGTGTTTTCTCCGTGAGCACCCAGCTGCTGCTCCCGTGGTGGGGTCCCTGGCTGCTGCCTGCGCTGCCCGGCGCCTTTCCCGTGTGCAGGAGCGTGGCCAGCGCCCGACGCCTGCTTCCAGGACGTGAACATGGCCGGCAACACCTACGGCAACTGCGGCAAGGACAGCCAGGGCCGCTACGTCAAGTGTGACAAGAGGTGGGTGCAGCGCTGGGTCCCTGCGCCCCTCCCGCACCCTCGGCTGCCACTGCCGAGCCGCTCCTCAGCCTCGGGCACCTGCCCTTGGGGCAGCCCCGTTCCGTCCCCGAGGAAGCCGACAGGTTCTTCCTGGGCTGTCCCCGTTGCTGCTGGCAGGTTGGCCGTGGTGATCTCGAGGTCTTTTCCAACCTGAGCCATCCTGTGACTCTGCTGTCCCACCGCGAGCACCTCCCAGCCCAGCCTGGTGGGCAATCGGTGCCAGATGGGGGTGCCTTGTGGGGACAGTGCTGTCTCTGGTGCTCCCAGCGGTTCCAGGGGTGCCAGAGCCTCCCCTGCCCCTGCCCCTGGCTGTCTGCCCCCCTCACTGTGTGCTGCCCCTGGTTTAACCTGCTCAGCCTCGCCAGCGTGGCCATCAGTTCAGCGGGCATGATCCCACAGCTGGCAGGGCTGGGAGGGCGAGGGGGCCCTGGCCCGTGTCCCACTGCCCTGGGCTGTGCCCCCTCCAGGGATGCCATGTGTGGGAAGATCCAGTGCCAGAGCTCTGCCAAGAAGCCTCAGGGGACCAACACGGTGTCCATCGACACCACGATCCGCCTCAAGGGCCGCGAGGTCAAGTGCCGGGGCACCTTCGTCTACAGCGCCAAGGACGACCAGGAGGACCTGTCCGACCCCGGGCTGGTGCTGACGGGCACCAAATGTGGAGAGGGCATGGTGAGTGCCCCTTCCCGGGGTGGGCTGCCCTGCAGCTCCCCATCCCTGGGCTCTGACCCAGCCCCGGCGGCACCCGGCCCTTCCCTGCCCTGGCACCTGGCTCCTCCCACACCTGCACACCCTGCCTGGCTCACTCAGCTGCTGCCACCAGGTGTCTGTAGGCCAGGTCCCTCTCACCTGGGGCATTTGTGGGCATCACCAGATATGCAGCCATGTTTAGGCCACCAAATTGTTCTCTCTGCCCTCCAAGCTTCTTCACCAAATCAGTTCAGAGTGGAGCAGCCCTAGCAGGAACTGCCTCAGGATGTGAGGGATGAGGCTTCCTCCTATGAGGAGATTGTTTCCCAGAGGAAACAGGAAATCTCTGCCAGGAATCAACGTGACAAATCCCGTGCTAACTGGGCATTGGTCACCTCTGCAGCCCCTGCATCTCCAAGGACTTTAGAGGGGGTCAGTTGAGCTGAGAGAGGGCAGAGGCTGGTGGAGGACAGGGAAGGAGGGATGTGTTCCAGAGAGAGTTGGCTGTGGAGACACAGCCTTCCCTGTCTGGCATTTTAACAGTGAAATTTTCATTGGGAAGGCCAAAATGGTGACATTTTCATGAGGAAATATGGCCAGTTCTTAAATCCAGCACTGTTTATTTTGGCCAGTGCCCGGGTTTTAGGGCCAAATGGGAAATGGTTTCTGCAGGAGCTGGCAGGTGGGCTGGGAGTGGTGGTGGCTGGGCTCTGGAAGTGAAATCCATTGACTGGAACAATGTGATTTCACCACCCTGCATTTTCCAACAGTCGGATCCTTTGGAGAAGCCCCAGCAGTGCCACCAGTCCCCTCTCCTGGGTCCTTCTCTGACCTCAGCCCCTCGTGTCCCTCCCAGGTGTGCAAGGACCGCCGGTGCCAGAACGTGTCCCTGCTGGAGCTGGAGCAGTGCGTGTCCCGTTGCCACGGCCACGGGGTGAGAGCCTGCAGGCATTCCTGGGACGAGGGCAGGGCTTGGAGCCAAGCCAGTGTCTCCTGCAGGGGTGGGCCCTGGGACCCAGCAGATTTCTGCCTTCCAGACCTGTCCCGTGCGTCGGCTCCACGGCGGGCTGGGCTGGGGGCTCTGTCACTCGTGCCCAAGTGAGAGCAAGAGGGCTGCTGGTGGTGGAAGGACCATCTGCAGAACTTGGACCAGGGTCTGATCTGAGCTGGAGAGTGTTCAGAGCTCAGCACAGGTGCCTGGTCCCCCTGAGAGCAAAACAAGAGCTGGAAAGAGAACTGGGACAGCAGAAAGGCGGGGAAGTGGTTCAGGGAGTGTGAGGAGATGCTGTTCTCCACAGCTGAAAGGTTACAGAGCTTTGAGCTCTGTGGAGTGCAGGCCTCTGTCAGAAGAGGCAACAGAAACTGCTGTGGGAATTCCTGCTGGGTTAGGGAAGGGATGTGACAGATAAAACATCTGATTTACCCTTTTGTGGCAGATAAAACATCCACATCTACCCTTTTGTTCTGCCCAGCATGGATAAGGCTCTCAGAGCTGGAGTAGGTCAGCCTGGGGAAGAGAAAGTTCTGGGCAGACCTTCTGGCACCTTCCAGCACTAAAAGGGGCTTATAAAAAGAAGGGAGAGTGACTTTTTACATGGGCAGGTAGAGAGGACATGGGGGAATGGCTTCAGACTGAGAGATGCAGATGGGACATTGGGCAGGAATTGTTCCCTGCAGGGTGGGCAGCCCCAGCACGGGGTGCCCAGAGCAGCTGGGGCTGCCCCTGGATCCCTGGCCAGGCTGGACACTGGTTCTGGGAGCACCTGGGACAGTGGGAGGGGTCCCTGGCATGGCAGGGGTGGGGCTGGGTGGGATTTAGGGTCTCTCCCACCCCAAACCATTCCAGGTTCTGTGATGTCCAAGGGGGAGCACTGTCAGGGGTGCAGCTTCTTCAACCCAGACTTCTGTTCATTCCTGCCATCCTAGGGACCATCATCCACACATCCCTGGTGGTGTCCCACCCTCTCCTCTGTCCCCAGGTGTGCAACAGCAACAAGAACTGTCACTGTGAGCCCGGCTGGGCGCCCCCGTTCTGCGAGAAGCCCGGCCTGGGGGGCAGCGTGGACAGTGGTCCTGTGCAGAGCCACAGTGAGTCCCTGCTGGGACTGGGGGCTCCTGGGGAGCTCCTGGGCTCAGGGGAGCCAAGGCAGGGCTGGCTGGTTCCAGAGGGGCTGGTGGGGCTGTCCAGACAGCCCCACGGGCTGGGCCAGCTCTGGCTGGTCGGTGGCCACCCACTGGTGTCAGAGGCCACCGAGGGCTGCTCCCTTCCTGGAGGGGTGACCACAGGGCTGTCTGCAGCTCGGGTGACCAGGAACGGGCAGCTGGGGTCACCACTTGCATTGAGGGAGGCTGGTGGCTGTTCCAGCCCCTCACTCGTCCCTGTGCTCCCCCTGGCAGACCACGAGTCCATCCTGATCGCCCTGGCCGTCATCTTCCTCTTCCTCCTGCCCGCCCTGACGCTGAGCATCTACTACTGGTACCGGCAGGAGAACTCCCTGCTGAGCAGGTGGATCAAGGAGGCGAGGCACCGGAGCCACGGGGCCTGCAGGTGTGGGGCACCCCAAACCCCTCCTCAGCCGAGCACCTGGGGCTCCTTTCGCCCGGCCTGGGGGGCTCTGGGGTGGTGCACGGAGCCTGAACAGCTCTGCCCGGGAAATCCAAGGCTCTCAGCAGTTCCCTGAGCCCCAGACATGAAGGGTCCTCTGGACAGGACAGTCCCAGGGAGAGGGGAAGGTGGCCTGGTATGGAGGAGAATTATCATTCCTTGCAGACTGTCCATCACAGACTGACCCTCCCTGTCACACTGACCCTCCCTGTCACACCCTGACCCTCCCTGTCACACTGACCCTCCCTGTCACACACTGACCCTCCCTGCCAGACACTGACCATCCCTGTCACACACTGACCCTCCCTGTCACACTGACCCTCCCTGCCAGACACTGACCATCCCTGTCACACTGACCATCCCTGTCACACTGACCCTCCCTGTCACACACTGACCCTCCCTGTCACACTGACCATCCCTGTCACACACTGACCATCACTTCTGCCCATGACACACTCACCATCGCTGCTCCCCAGCAGTGAGGGCTGGCTGTTAATGAGGTGTTAATTAAGACAGGAGCTGGTGGGCAGCGCTTTCGAGGCAGCTGCTGCTCCCCTGGTTGCTTTATTTTGCCATGTCCCTGATCCCAGCAGGAACAAATCCATCAGTCGGAAGTCCAGCGGGGCCCATCCCAAAGCTGCTTTCACCCTGAGGAACATTTCAGCCTCCAGCCACCCCACTAAGGTCAGTGATAGCCCCTGAGGTCAGTGATAATCCCTAAGGTCAGTGATAGCCCCTGAGGTCAGTGATAGCCCCTAAGGTCAGTGGTCACTCACCAAAGGCCCTGGTCACTCACTAAGGTCAGTGGTCACTCACCAAAGGCCCTGGTCACTCAGCTGCCAGGTTTGTTTACCCTGCTGGGGTGTGAAGCCTGTGGATATCACATCTGCTGTGCTGGTCCTGCCTCGTGTCTGCACTGAGCCCAGCTGTGCCCATCCCTCCCAAAGCTGAGTTTATTGAGCTCAAACTCCCCTGGTGATCACCAGGAGCCTCCACTGGGAAATTCCCCACATGGAAAAGGGATAGATGGGAGTGAGGGATGATCACAGCCTGTGTTGGGGGAAGTATTTTCTGATGTTAATGAGCCCAAAATTCAAACCAAGTTGGTCGTTGGCTTTGTAGTTTGGTTTATGGTGTCCTGTTCTTCCTTCTGGGGTCATTGCTCTTGGCTCCTGCAAGTTTGGTTATTCCTTTGGTTAGTCCCTCATTTTCCAGAAGTTCTTTTATTTAGCCTGTACCACACTCCAGTGAATTTTAAACTTTCAACCTTCACGGGTGCTTTTTGAGCACCAGGGCTGAATTTAGGAAGAATTCAGGGCTTTTTTGGATGATGTCTCCCATCTGCTGGAAATCTGGTGTGGGTTCACCAGAGCTGACCCTGCTCTGGATCTCCAGCCCCTTTCTCATCCCTGTGTGTTCTCCTGGGGTTAGTGAGGAGCAAACACAGACTCACAGAACCAGGAAGGTTGAAATGCCCTCTAATGCCCATGTCCAGGATCACCACTGGACATGTTCAGCTCTTGGGTGGGATGGGAGAAGTGGTGGTCCGGGGCGGTGGTCCCAGTGGCCCTGCAGCTCCCCAGGCCTCGAGGGGACATCTGCTCTCAGCCCCAGCAGACGTGACCCGAGGGTCTGCCCCCGTTCTGCTCTCTCCCGGCAGCAGGGCCCCCGGAGCGCGCTCCTGCCCAGCTGCGGCGCTGCCCAGCCCGGCTCTCAGCCCATCAACGTCGTCCACCCGCTGCGCCCGGCCCCC
>VXBS01000084.1:81889-98593 GCA_013400255.1 Sitta europaea
GGGCTGGAGGAGGAGCCCTGCACACCTTGGGGTGGCACAGACCCCCTGATCCAGGCCACTGCCCTGAGCCCTGGGCTGTCCTGGCTGTGGCACTCTGCAGTTCCCATGTTCCCAGCCCTCAGGGGCTTCTGCCTCAGGGAGCCACAGGCTGCTAACAGCAAGTGTCTGGCAGGGCAGGAGGGAAGTGTCTCAATTATTGGGCTTACTCAGCCTTGAAACAATAATTTCTGCACTGCTGGGCACCTTGGGGCTGGAGCCACCGGTGGGATGTGTCAGGAGGTGACAGCAGCTCCAGCACCCGGAGGGAGCAGGTGGAGAGCCCAGAGCTGGGCTTTGCCTCGTCCAGGGGGGAATCCACCGTTCCAGGGGCTGCCTGGGAAATTCCACTGCAGAGCTGCCCCAGTGCAGGTGGAGCCCAGCCCTGGTCCCTCTCCTCCTGCAGGTGTGGTCCTGCTGCCTCTGCTGCAGGAGACACTTTGCTGCCGTTTTTCTGCCCCTGTGCCCCCACCCCTGCCGTGAATTCCAGGCTGCAGCTGCTGCTCACTCCCAGCCCCTGTGCTGCAGGTGGGGCCTTCTGCTTTTGCTTTTGTCTTCACCTTCCAGATTCCTCCTAAGCCTCCGAAGGAAAGATTCCCCCTTCTCTGTCCTTATCTGCAAGGTGAAAGGAGGGAGAAATCGTCTCCTGCCTCGGGGAAGATAAGTCACGTTGGCCTCTCCTTCTTTAGAAAACTCTCTAATGCCATTTATCAATTAATTACTGGGTTGCATTTCTGTCCATTAATTCCCCCTGCTGTCTCTCAGTTTTGGAAGGGTCTGTGATGCTCGGGCTCTAATTGTCCTGTTCTCACCCTGCTTTCTTTCTCATTTTCAAGTTAAGTGGATACCAGAGCCTTCTGTTATCTGCTCCTTTATTTCCCCTGCAGATTTCTCTGCCCCCTTCTCCTCCTCCCCCACTGTGTTCCGAAAGGATTTCACTGGGTTTGGGGGGGAGTGGATTAAACTGTGTGGCCCAGGCTTTAAATCCTAATTCTGCTCAGGAATCAATTGTTGTGGAGCCAGAAAACATTTTCACTTGGAACTTTTTACACTGACAGGTCACCTGCAACATGCTGTGGTTTTATATCAATCTCAGTCCCTTGTTTGGGTTGAAATAACCGAGCCAGACAATTTTGAAAGAGAAAAGCTTCAATTTACCTTTTTTTCCCCCTCAAAAACCCATTTGATATCTCTGTTTGAAACAATATTTCCCTTGCTTCACTTCAGCTTAAAACACAAAAGTATTTATTTTAAATGGGAAGAACTTCCCAAGTAAACAAAATGGGTTTATTCGTTCCAATGATTTGCCAGTGAAAACTGGAAAAGTATAGCTTTGGGATAGGTGCGAAGGAAGGTTTCCCTTCAGATCACTCCCTCCATGGCAGAGCTTTTCCCACCTCCTCCCTGCCCCGGGGTCCCCACGGGAGGTGCAGAGCAGCTCCCGACGCTGTCCCCACACCTGAGCCAGGTGTGCAGCCCCGGGCAGCGCCAGGGGAGCGAAACTCGGCCGAGCCAGCGTCCCAGGAGCCTCCCCAGGGGCAGGTGGGAGGACATCACACTGGAAGCCGGGCTGAGGAGAATCCTTGTCAAGCCCCTCAGCCCTGGCCAGAAAGAAAAGGAGATTTTTCTGCTGCACCCAGAGCCCGCTGGTTCTCCCGGGCTGTGCTTGGGGCACAGGGTGGGGTGGCCGGGCTGTCCTGGGGACCCCTGTGGGTCCCTCCCAGCTCAGGATATCCCCGATTTCCTGAGCTGAGCGTGGCTGGGGGCTCAGCCCAGCCCAGGCTGCTGGGGTGACAGCCCTGGGGGCTCCGCAGGTCCCCCCGCCCCCGAGGGGTTCCCCCAGGCCAGCAGCCGGTCACACCCCCCAAAAGCCATGGGATTTGTCACCCCGTGCCTTCTCCAACCCCTGCTCAGGCTGCTCCTTGCCCCTCTCCCCGGGAGGATGCCCACCCCAGCCTGGCTGCCCCTCCCGGGCTCCGGGGCTGCTGCTGGCTCCTCTCCAGTTGGGAGGATTTTCCTCGGTGGATGGAGACCCCCAGAGCACTCACAGCATCCCATAAATGGCACCCTGCTGTTATTTTTTATGGCGGGGGAGCTGATTTGATGTGGAACTGAAGCTGGTCCTTGCCCCTGGGCCTCCCCACGAAGTGAGGCAGTTTCTGGTTGCACTTCCAGCCTTTGTGGAAAACAGATCCATTTGCTCAGCTGTGGATGTGGCTGAGCTGGGAGAGTTCCTCTGTTTGAACAGGAAAAACAAACCCACGGTGTCTGTTGCTGCTTTTCCTGCAGTCAGGGGAAGTGTGAGAAATGGGTGTTAATTGGTGCCAGCTCCGTTCCTCCGGGCGGGAGAGTGAAAAGTGAAGTAACCCTGGCAGGATGTGGCTGGCCCTGAAATCTCCTTGGCTTCTCCTGCCAGGGGGGAACAAAGAGTGGACACAGCAGAGAAATCCAGGTCTCACCCCCAGAAAATCGATTTCCTTCTGGTGCTGCAGGTTGTTTGAAAAATGGTGGGATGCTACTCAGGCAGGATCAAATTGAGGAGGAAAAATGGATGCCTGGATTTCCTCTTCTCCCTGGGGTACCACGGTGGCAGAAGGAGGGGCAGAGGCCAAGCTGGTACCTGCAGGGGGAGGGAAAGGCAAACCTGTGTGTGACAGCTGGGGGCAGCTGGACCAGGGCATGGATTTAGGAAAACCTGGCCTTTAAGAACCACAGGCTCCTGGGAATATGTAGGTTAGGAACCTCTGGAGGACACAGAGAGAAACTTGTGGGGCAAATTGTGGAAGGAGAAGAGTCAAGAGAAACCTGGAATTGTTTGGTAGGAAAGTCCCTCTGAGCCAAACATCGAGTCCAATGTTTCCCCAGCACTGCCTGTGTCCCCAGGAGCCACCTCCCCAGGGCTCTGAAATCCCCAGGGATGGGCACTGCACCCTGCCCTTCCCAGGAGGAATTCCCCAATTTCCACCCTGAGCCTGCTCTGCCCAGCCTGGGGCCGTTCCCTCTCCTCCTGTCCCTGGGATCAGATCCCAAATTCCCCTGGCAGGAGCCACAGGGGCCCCTGAGCCTCCTGTGCTCCAGGCTGAGCCCCTGCCCAGCTCCTCAGGGATTCTCCATCCCCTGCCCAGCTCCTCAGGGATTCTCCATCCCCTGCCCAGCTCCTCAGGGATTCTCCATCCCTGCCCAGCTCCTCAGGGATTCTCCAGCCCTGCCCAGCTCCTCAGGGATTCTCCAGCCCCTGCCCAGCCCTGTTCCCTGCCCTGGACTCTCTCCAGTCCCTCGGGTCTTTCCCAAACCCTGCTGGCTGATCCCTGGCTGTCCTCGTAGCTCCCAAGGGATGTGATCCCAAGTGATGACCTCTGAGCAGATGAGGGGTGCAAAAGCAGCAGCAGTTCCATGCATTCAAGGCTTAGCAAAGCCCTTTTTCCCAGTGGGGGGACAGGAGCTTAAAGGAATCACCTGGAAGGCTGGGAAGGAGTGGGATCCTGCTCTGCCCTGCTCAGAGCAAGATTCCCGGTGTGTGAGCAGGGAAATGCTGTTTGTGCAGAGGAAATCTCCCACCGGGGCTGGGGGCTGCAGGGGAACAGGGAGAGGCTCTCTGGGAGGGAGCAGGTTGGTGAGGGCCCCTCTGCCCCAGCAGAGCTCAGCCCCTGCACAGCTGGGATGAGGAGCCACCCTCCCAATTGCCCAGGGAATCATGGAGCCAAAGAATGGATTGGAAGGGACCTTAGAGCCCACCNGTACCACGGTGGCAGAAGGAGGGGCAGAGGCCAAGCTGGTACCTGCAGGGGGAGGGAAAGGCAAACCTGTGTGTGACAGCTGGGGGCAGCTGGACCAGGGCATGGATTTAGGAAAACCTGGCCTTTAAGAACCACAGGCTCCTGGGAATATGTAGGTTAGGAACCTCTGGAGGACACAGAGAGAAACTTGTGGGGCAAATTGTGGAAGGAGAAGAGTCAAGAGAAACCTGGAATTGTTTGGTAGGAAAGTCCCTCTGAGCCAAACATCGAGTCCAATGTTTCCCCAGCACTGCCTGTGTCCCCAGGAGCCACCTCCCCAGGGCTCTGAAATCCCCAGGGATGGGCACTGCACCCTGCCCTTCCCAGGAGGAATTCCCCAATTTCCACCCTGAGCCTGCTCTGCCCAGCCTGGGGCCGTTCCCTCTCCTCCTGTGCCTGGGATCAGATCCCAAATTCCCCTGGCAGGAGCCACAGGGGCCCCTGAGCCTCCTGTGCTCCAGGCTGAGCCCCTGCCCAGCTCCTCAGGGATTCTCCATCCCTGCCCAGCTCCTCAGGGATTCTCCATCCCTGCCCAGCTCCTCAGGGATTCTCCATCCCCTGCCCAGCTCCTCAGGGATTCTCCATCCCCTGCCCAGCTCCTCAGGGATTCTCCATCCCTGCCCAGCTCCTCAGGGATTCTCCAGCCCTGCCCAGCTCCTCAGGGATTCTCCAGCCCCTGCCCAGCCCTGTTCCCTGCCCTGGACTCTCTCCAGTCCCTCGGGTCTTTCCCAAACCCTGCTGGCTGATCCCTGGCTGTCCTCGTAGCTCCCAAGGGATGTGATCCCAAGTGATGACCTCTGAGCAGATGAGGGGTGCAAAAGCAGCAGCAGTTCCATGCATTCAAGGCTTAGCAAAGCCCTTTTTCCCAGTGGGGGGACAGGAGCTTAAAGGAATCACCTGGAAGGCTGGGAAGGAGTGGGATCCTGCTCTGCCCTGCTCAGAGCAAGATTCCCGGTGTGTGAGCAGGGAAATGCTGTTTGTGCAGAGGAAATCTCCCACCGGGGCTGGGGGCTGCAGGGGAACAGGGAGAGGCTCTCTGGGAGGGAGCAGGTTGGTGAGGGCCCCTCTGCCCCAGCAGAGCTCAGCCCCTGCACAGCTGGGATGAGGAGCCACCCTCCCAATTGCCCAGGGAATCATGGAGCCAAAGAATGGATTGGAAGGGACCTTAGAGCCCACCCAGAGCCACCCCCTGCCACGGGCAGGGACACCTTCCACTACCCCAGGGTGCCCCCAGCCCTGTCCACCCTGGCCTGGGACATTTCCAGGGATGGGGAGACATCCCTGGTGCTTCCTGTGTGCAGGTGGGGATGGTGTCACCTGAGGGATCCCCACCTGCTTGGGCACAAATATCCAGCCTGGAGGGGTGAGGCAGGTGCTGGACACAACACCAATTTCCACCCAGGGTGGTAAAGAGACCCCTGAGCCCCAAATCCCTTCTGTCACACCCCAGCTCCAGGCTGTGTGTGGATCCCAGTTTCTCCACCCAGCACCCCAAAACAGGATTGAGGAGGACAAAGGAGGACAAATTCCCTTTCCTCAGAAAGCTGAGCAAGACCAGGTGCCACCTCTGCCAGGTTGACTCAGGCTGCCCTCACCCAGCCTCACCACCTGGACTTTAATTTTCTTTTCCAGACCCTCAACCAATGGTTCCTTCTTCCCTCCATGTGGAAAGGCCAGAGAGCAGGATCCATCCTTCCTGCTGGCTCCTTTCCATCCGTATTTCAGCAGCAGCTGTTGCCCACTTTAGTGCACAAAGCTCTGCTCGCTTCTCTCTTCTTCCCCTCTCCCTCCTCCTCCTCCTCCGGCCCCCGCCCCTGCCAGCCCAGGCTGCAGACAGCGCAAGGGGCACAGAAATCCTGTCCCTGGCAGGGCAGCGGCACAGTCTGAGCACGGAGGGAGGGAAGGGCGGGATGCGGGCTGTAAAGCCCCCGGCTGGGTGGGAGGCAGGGGTCGCTCCTGCCGGGGATGTGCTGGCTTTGTTCCCCAGGGCTGGCTTTGGGGTGCCCGGTGCCAGCCTGGCTCGGCCACCCTGGGCAGGTGCAGCGTGGGGCGGGGATGGGGCTGAGCCCTGGTGAAATAAATAAAATCACCGCCGCCCAAACCCCTCTGGCGTCCCGGGGTGGCACTCCCTGCCCTGTGCAGGTGACCCTGGCTCTCCAGGAATGCCCACGCTCCGTGGCTCCAAGGGTGGCTCCGGAATCCCAGCAAAGGTGGAAGGGGAGGTGTGACCGAGAGCAGGAATGTGTAATTGGGCTTAATCTTCCTGCACTCAAGGAGGCAACAAAACATCTCCGTGTGTCTGTTTAGTCAAAACACAGCCACATCATTGCTCTGCTGCTCGGGAACAATAAAGATGCAAATAAAGTCAACATCTCCCGGCTTTGGATACTGGGGAGAGTTTTATTGTGTTCTGATTGCTTTGGAAGGAATCCACTGCTGCACGTGGCTCTGCTCCTTCAGGATGTGGAACTGAAGGGGAATGAGGATGAGGAGTGGTGTCCCTGCAGCTCGAGGGGTTTGTGCCAGGCTGGGGGTCTGTGCTGGCTGCAGGGGAGATCCTCAAGGGAGGGTGGTCACTCCATGCCCGGGGTGGTCACTCCATGCCCAGGGTGGTCCTGAAGGCAGACAAAGTTAAGGGAATGAAAAGCAGCTGTATTTATTGAGCCCCCCCCAGGGGCTGCACCCAAAAATGGACCACAGGTCACAGGTTTTCACTTTTATAAATTTGGTCCATTTGCATACTGGGGGTTAACCTTCCAGTTAATTACCAGCTTCAGGTAATGAAGTCATTTACCCCAGGTTTGCTCCCCCAAATCACTTTTGTCTGCATCCCTCGGGCCTGGGACAGTGAGGTGCCCTTGATCCCTGGAGAGGAATTGCTGTGTCTGCCCCAAAGGGGAAGCAGCAGCTCCCACTGGGTGTGGAGTTTGGAGTTACACACTCAAGAACTGCAGGATCACAAACACATGGAAAACGTGAAAGCTGAAATCCTGAGGCCTCAGTCTCTGCATGCCAGGAACCCCGGGCTGGGGGATCCCAGTGCCTTTCCCTGGGAGCATCCAGGAGCTGGCAGTGGGATTGCAGGCAGCTCCCCCCAGAACTCGTTACCGTGACAGGAGGCACGATCTGCTCATCACCTGGGATGCTGAGAGCGTTAATTGCTGCTGAGAGGAGACACTGACAGCCATTTATCCCAAAAAAGAATCCATTGCTCCTGAATGAAATGTTTAGCTGGGAAATGAATGGCACCTCTGAGAGAGGAGCGGGAGAGAAGTCAGCTGAGGAGGTGAAACAAAGGATGGCACCCAACAAATACCTGGCACAGCCTGAGGTTCAGGTCCTGGTCTCCAGCCGGGGGGGGCTCTCACTGTCAGGGGATGCTCTGGTTCTGCAGGAGGAATCATTTCCCAGATCCATGGGCTAACAGCCAAAAGTGGGGTTTCCACTGCCCCCCCAGAGTAATACCGATAAAAACTAGAATTAAACTTCACATGGGAAGCTTTGAGTTACAGACAGTAAGATGTGCCTTCCTTCAGTAGGGCTTGAGTCGAATTCCCCTCGTTTTTAATTGGTGACAAGGTTTCTTTGAGGGAGAGAGTGAGAGGCACAGGGCTCGTATTTGATTTGCAAGAGATGTCCTGGATACTTCAATAATTCCAAGAACAAGAATAAGAAAAGATGAAACAGGAGAGCTCTCACAAGCAAACAAAATCACACCAAGAAGTTTCTTTTCAAACACCAGTGTGTTTGCATCTGAAATTCTATTTGGCTCTACCAGACTGACAGATCCTGTCTCTGCTCCTCACCCATTGCTTCAGCTCATGTTTCCCTCTTGCCCTTTTGATGCAGGAACTCTATCATAAATATTTCACTCAGCTGTGTCCCAGCCCAATGGGTTTCAAGAGGACTCTTTGATTTGTTTGGTTTATTTTCCTTCAGCTCTGCAGGAGCTAAAGGTTGTTCCATGGCCTGTGCCTGCACTGCTGACAGCTGGGAAAAAGGGCTTGGAAATATGAAGGAAAAACCAATGCAGGTGCCCAGATGTACTCTCAGAATAGACTTTGTCTCCTTAGGCCATTCCTGTGCCCAGGCCTGCTAAAAACCCTCAGACATTTGCTGCCTTCCCTGTAAATCCCAACTTCCCTCCAGAGCAGCTGGTCCCAGTCTGTGCCCAGTCTCTGTGTCCAGTCTGTGTCCAGGCTGTGTCCAGTCTCTGTGTCCAGTCTCTGTGTCCAGTCTGTGTCCAGGCTGTGTCCAGGCTGTGTCCAGTCTCTGTGTCCAGTCTCTGTGTCCAGGCTCTGTGTCCAGGCTCTGTGTCCAGGCTGTGTCCAGGCTGTGTCCAGTCTCTGTGCCCAATCTCTGTGTCCAGGGCTGTGTGCAGTCTGTGCCCAATTTCTATGTCCAGTCTCTGTGTCCAGGCTGTGCCCAAGCCCTGTGTCCAAGCCCTGTGTCCAGTCTCTGTGTCCAATCTCTGTGTCCAGTCTCTGTGTCCAGGCTGTGTCCAGGCTGTGCCCAAGCCCTGTGTCCAGGCTGTGTCCAGTCTCTGTGTCCAGTCTCTGTGTCCAGTCTCTGTGTCCAGGCTGTGCCCAAGCCCTGTGTCCAGGCTGTGTCCAGTCTCTGTGTCCAGTCTCTGTGTCCAGTCTCTGTGCCCAAGCCCTGTGTCCAGTTTCCATGTCCGTGCTCACAGGATCCCCCTCTGGCATTGCCCCCTTGCCTGTTCCCTGATCTGTCCACACTCCAGGCTCTGGTTTTCTCCCTCCCTTTCAGCCCCAGCCCTGCCCTTCACCCATTTATGTCCCAGGTGAGACCTTTGGGGCTGCCCTCGGAGCAGATCCCCCTGCACAGGGTCGGCTCCTCCCGACGCCCTCGGGGGGGACCCCTGAGGAGGCTCTGCTCCCTGCACTGCGCCAGGGCAGGGCTGCACCTGGCTCTGCCGAGCACTTGTGGGGGTGTGGAGTGGCTGAACACACCCGAGAGATGTCAGCTGGAAAGGGGGACAGGGCAGGGAGTTATCCTGCTCAAAGTCTGGGAGGAGCACGAAAGGCTCTGAGCTTTCCCACTGGCCCAGGATTGCCAGGGATCTGGGATCAGGGACCTGGCTTCCCTCTCCGTGAGGAAATGACCTCAAGCTGCACCAGGGGAGGTTTAGGAGAGATACTGGGGAAAATTCCCTTGCCAAAAGTGTTGTCCAGCCCTGGCTCAGCTGCCAGTCCTGGGCTGGAGTCCCCATCCCTGGGGGGATTTCAAAGCCCTGTGGATGTGGCACCTGGGGACAGGGGCAGGGCTGGGGATGGTTGGACTGGGTGATCTTAGAGAGCTTTTCCAACCTGACCAGTTCTCTGATTCCAAACCCTGCAGTGGGACTCAGACCCTTGGATGACCCCTGGGGATGTCCAAGGGTGGGCACGGAGGTCAGTGGGTAAAACCCCCCTGGGGAGCTGTGCCTGGCCACTCTCACCCCCCAGGGGCTCCCTGGGAATTCCCTTTGCTCTGAATTCCCTTTCAGGCAGGAAGGGAAGGAACAGCCCCCTCTCCCCCATGTCCCCCTCCCAGTGCAGGCCAGGGTCAGCCACAGGGCTGGAGCCTCCCAGGCAGCTGGGGCAGAACGAGACCTGGCAGCATCCTCCCAGCCCCTGAGCTGCTGCTGGAGGGCACACACACCCAGAGCTCACTGACCTGGCACAGGTGTGTTTGGAATTCCAGTTTGGAATGGTTTGGCCCACCCAGTGCCCCCCTGCCCTGGCAGGGACCCCTCCCTTTATCCCATCTGCTCCAGCCCCAGTGTCCAGCCTGGCCAGGGGATCCAGGGGCAGCCCCAGCTGCTCCGGGCACCTGTGCCAGGTCCTGCCACCCTCCCCGGGAGCAATTCCCTCCCAGTAGATCAGATGCACACTTACCTTACTCAGAGCATTACAAACTGGAGTGCTGCCCTGAAATCCTTGGCCGCCCACACTTTTCCAGCCTCTTTGTGTTCCCCAGCTGCTCCCTCCCGTGCCAAAGCTGTCCTGCCGTGCCAGCAGTGCCCACCCTGCCCTGGGCTGGTGTCCTGCTCAGCTCCCTGCAGGGGAGGCTGTCCTGGAGCCCGCTGGCTGCAGGAGCAGTGCTTTCCGTGCTGCTAATTGCCAAAGCTCCCTGCAATTTGTTGCTCATTATTTCTGTTTGCTCCCCTAATTAACGGTGGTTTGTGTTCTCTCTGCTGCTTTCACGGCTCTCACTCTCCTCCCCAGCTCAGCCTCTTTGCTGCTTCCCCCATCTCCTCCTCCCTCAGAATTATCTGTTTGCTCTCCTGGGGGGTTCCTTTCCAGCTAAACGCTGCCATTTCCAGCACACCAATTTTTTTTCCACATCTACATCTCTTTTTTTTTTTTGGTGGTTGTTTTCCTTTTGATTGCTTTCTCCCCAACTATTTAAGAACTCCTTGCATTTGTGCTTCCTGAGTGTGCAGAAATTGCCCAATCTGCTCCAGTGTGCACTTGGGTTTGCATTTATAGAAACTACCCGGAGGTTTTGGGTTGTTTTATTTGTGCAGAGACTTCCAGTTGGTGGTGTTTGAGATCAGGGATGAGGAGCCCTGGACGTGGAACGAGGGCCAAATGTGTCATCCTCCTCCAAACACTGGATGTGACAGGAGGATGTGGAGCCTGGAATTCAAAAGCACATTGACCACTTGGAAAGCATCCCAAAAAGTGCCACAGGAGAATCCAAGCTGCGCCAGCCCTGCTGTCCAGGGCAGTGCTGGAGTGTCAGCACGGTGTCCCTCTGTCACTGCTCCTCACTGCAGCCAGCTCCCGACTGCTCCAGGGCACACGGGGGGCACAGGTGGCACACTCGGGGGCTTCCCCAGCTGCTGGGGCTCAGCAGGGCTCAATCGCAGCCGGGCTGGGCTGGGCTGGGCTGGGCTGGGCTGAGCCCTGCCAGGGGCTGCCACCCTGGCTGGGGTCCCTCCCTGGGCTGTGCCTCTGCTGGGACCCCCAGCTCCCTCCAGCAGATTTCCCACTCACCCCTCCTTCCCTCCCCTCCTCTTCCCAGGGGTCCCCAGGGAAATGTGGGCAGAGGGGCTTTGAGGCACAGCTGTGGTGTCCCTGCTCCCTCAGGGATTTCTCCATGGAAAGGGGGGTCAGGCCTCTGGAGCTCTGGGGTGCCCACCCCTGGAGGGGTCACTCGCTGCCCTGGGCTGGGATCAGGCACAGGGAGGACTCTGTGACCTCGGGGGGCTTTTCCAGGCTCCGTGATCCCGGGGTCCTGCAGGGGTCCCCCAGCACCCCCAGGCCTGCTGTGCCTGGGAAGGAGCAAAGCTGTTCCCTGGGAAGGAAGAGAATCCCCAGGGATGTAGGGCCCAGCAGGAGCCCCGTGCTGCCCCCACGGGCTGTGGCAGCCCGAGCTTCCCCCTGGCCAAATGTTTAGCATTCCCATCTGCTCCTTTAAAATAATGCAATTTAGCCTAATTTTTGGTGTCAAGACACTTGGTTAGGGAAATTACATTCTGTCACCAAGGTGTCAGGCTTGTCTGGGGTTTAATAAAATTATGACACCCCGTGTGAGCTGGGAAATGAGCATCTCCATGCTCAGCCCAGCCTGGGAGCAGGGACACCTCCTGCAGAGCCAGAGTGAGCCAGGCTGGCAGAGCTGCAGGAGCACAGCAAACTCCCTGTGACTGGGAACCCCACATCCCTGCAGGAGCACAGCAAATTCCCTGTGACTGGGAACCCCACAGCCCTGCAGGAGCACAGCAAACTCCCTGACTCAGAACCCCACAGTCCTGAGGAGCACAGCAAACTCCCAGTGACTGGGAACCCCACAGCCCTGCAGGGGCACAGCAAACTCCCTGTGACTGGGAACCCCCCAGTCCTGAGGAGCACAGCAAATTCCCTGTGACTGGGAACCCCCCAGTCCTGAGGAGCACAGCAAATTCCCTGACTCAGAGCACCCCAGCGCCCTGCAGGAGCACAGCAAACTCCCTGTGACTGGGAACCCCACAGTCCTGAGGAGCACAGCAAATTCCCTGTGACTGGGAACCCCACAGTCCTGAGGAGCACAGCAAACTCCCTGACTCAGAACCCCACAGTCCTGAGGAGCACAGCAAACTCCCTGACTCAGACTCCCTGGACAGGGCAGGAACTGTGGGGTACAAATGTGTTCTGGCACTGGCAGCAGAGCCCTTGGAACAGGTTTTGGGAGTGAGAACCTGGAACTCAGAGGTGATTTATTGTTATCCCTTGTGAGGGAAGATGTCTGGGCTGGGAGCGTGTTCTGAATGGAGAGTGGGGCAGGAGGGAACTGGGGAGACTGGAAATCCTAAAATCTCACTTCTGCCATAAGGACAGAAAGAAATGGGAAACCCGAGGGCAGCGTTTCTGTCAGAAGTGTTCTCGGGGCACCAAGAGTGAGGTTATAAATAGGAGCTCAGTCCCTGTGTGTGGCAGGAAGGTGCCAAAGCTGTGGGCGTGCAGCACCAGGCTGCTCCTCGGGGCTGGGGGCAGTCACACCCTGGGCAGGGGAGGGACTCGGCTGCACTCGCTCAGTGCCAGTCACCCCGACTGGGATTTGGATGGCAACTGGAGCCGGGGAGGAAGGAGCCCCTGCAGGATGAGGAGCTGCCGAGCCCTGGCTGCTCCCGCGCCCATCCTGCTGTTCCTGCCCATCTGCTGCTCCCCAGGGCGCTCCTGATGCAAATCCTCCCTCGCATAAAACACACTGTGTCAAGGAGGAACATATGGTGAATAAACCCTGCTTGCCCAAATGCAGATTTAAAGCCTGTTTGGAGCCAGGGCCAGCTCCCTGCTGCCTGGAGCTTGGCACCGTCCCACTGGAGCTCTGGAGTGGCAGGGAAGGACCCCACCCTCATTGCCCCTCATCCTGGAGCTGCTGGGGTTCGTCTTCCAGAGGGTTTGGATGGGGTTTGTCACTGGGAAACACCCACAGTGCTGAAGGGCTCCTTGGCGTGGGGCTGGCTCTGTGGGAAGTGGGCAAACAGGTGAATTTTTGGAGAGGGTTTTGCTGGGTTACCCCAGTCCAGGTCTGAGCTCCAGGTTTGCCATGAACCTTCCTAAATGCAGGATTTCCAGAATTGCTCCTGAGCTCCTGAACCTGGCCCAGGACTCCTGGGTTCATGGGGAAGACTGACATTTCCATCCCAGAATGGCCATTTCCTGGTGTTTGCTGCTGAGCAAGGGTCTCATTTCCAACTAACTCTGCTCCTCCTGGTTCTGTTTGAACCTTTTTCCTTCCAGCCTTCAAACCTGCCAGGCTGGAAGTGGCAGGAATATCACTGCTTAGGGGGACCCTGGGATAAGCCCCACAATGCAGAGGAAAATAACCTGGGAAGGATTTCAGAGTCCCCTAAGGACTGAGCCTGTAATTTACAGTATTTCCCATTCTTTTTGTCTTTCCCTTGTGTCTATTCTGATACAGATCCCTCAAGGAAAAATGGAATGAAACACACACACACACGTTACAGGGCCTGTTGCATCACCAGTGCTTAGCTTGCTCAATTGACTGGAAAATTCAAAATTCACATCCAATTTCACCACTGAAGGGGAAAAACCCGTCCCTGTCAAGAGCCTAATACTGGTTAATATTGGTTTTAAAATGAGGTTGGTAAACAAATCAGCAGTGGATCTGCAAGGGGCAGGGGGCACTTGCTGGAGAGGAGCCCTGGGGTTCGTGTCCCTGGTGAAGCCCTGTGCTGGGTGCTTGGCTTTGTCCCCTCCCCAGCTCCAGGGTGGGCAGTGGGAGCCCCCCACGTCCCTGGCCACTGACCTCCCCAGGCCACTGTGGCTCAGCAGAGGAATCCTTCAGCTGCAGTGGGTTGGCCTTTGTGGGGGGGGACAATGTGGGGTCCCCGAGGGTCCTGTGGGGTCCCAGAGCTGGCTGGCAGCTCTGGGGACAGTGGGATTTCATGGGGACAAATGGGATCCCCTGGCACCGACACCAGGGGAGGGGTAAGCGGGCTGGGGGCTCTGAGCTGCCCTTCCCAGGGCTGGCCCTGTGCAGGGTCACCCCTGCCACGTGTCACCCCTGCCATGTGTCAGGGTCACCCCTGCCATGTGTCTGTGTCACCCCTGCCACGTGCCACCCCTGCCTCATGTCTCAGTGTCACCCCTGCCACGTGCCACCCCTGCCATGTGTCACTGTGCCACCCCTGCCACGTGTCACAGTGTCACCCCTACCATGTGTCACAGTGTCACCCCTGTGACACCCCACATGTCTCAGTGTCACCCCTGCCTCATGTCTCAGGGTCACCCCTGCCACGTGCCACCCCTGCCATGTGTCAGTGCCACCCCTGCCACGTGTCACAGTGCTACCCCGCCTCATGTCTCAGTGTCACCCCTGCCACGTGTCAGTGTCACTCCTGTGACACCCCACATGTCACAGTGCCACCCCTGCCACGTGTCACCGTGTCACCCCTGCCATGTGTCACCCCAGTGACACCCCACGTGTCACTGTGTCACCCCTGCCACGTGTCTCAGTACCACCCCTGCCATGTGTCAGTGCCACCCCTGCCACATGTCACAGTGCCACCCCTGTCACCTGTCTCAGTGCCACCCCTGCCTCATGTCTCAGTGCCACCCCTGTCACCTGTCTCATTGTCACCCCAGTGACACCCCACTGTCTCATTGTCACCCCAGTGCCACCCCACTGTCTCAGCGTCACCCCAGTGACACCCCACTGTCACAGTGCCACCCCAGGGGCTGCACGAGGCTCTTGGTGCTGCTGTGTCCCACCTGTGAATGGCTGCACTCCAGCTTTGAGGCCTGTTCCAACCTGAACAACTCTGTGATCATACCGAGTGTATTTAAACTGATAATTCTGTTTCCTTTCGTGTCAAAAGCGCTCCAGGAGAGGTTCAGCTCCAGATTCAGCCCCNTCACCCCTACCATGTGTCACAGTGTCACCCCTGTGACACCCCACATGTCTCAGTGTCACCCCTGCCTCATGTCTCAGGGTCACCCCTGCCACGTGCCACCCCTGCCTCATGTCTCAGGGCCCCCCCTGCCACGTGCCCCCCCTGCCATGTGTCAGTGCCACCCCTGCCACGTGTCACAGTGCTACCCCGCCTCATGTCTCAGTGTCACCCCTGCCACGTGTCAGTGTCACTCCTGTGACACCCCACATGTCACAGTGCCACCCCTGTCACCTGTCTCAGTGCCACCCCTGCCTCATGTCTCAGTGTCACCCCTGCCTCATGTCTCAGGGTCGCCCCTGCCACGTGCCACCCCTGCCTCATGTCTCAGTGTCACCCCTGCCTCATGTCTCAGGGTCGCCCCTGCCACGTGCCACCCCTGCCTCATGTCTCAGTGTCACCCCTGCCTCATGTCTCAGGGTCGCCCCTGCCACGTGCCACCCCTGCCTCATGTCTCAGTGCCACCCCTGTCACCTGTCTCATTGTCACCCCAGTGACACCCCACTGTCTCATTGTCACCCCAGTGCCACCCCACTGTCTCAGCGTCACCCCAGTGACACCCCACTGTCACAGTGCCACCCCAGGGGCTGCACGAGGCTCTTGGTGCTGCTGTGTCCCACCTGTGAATGGCTGCACTCCAGCTTTGAGGCCTGTTCCAACCTGAACAACTCTGTGATCATACCGAGTGTATTTAAACTGATAATTCTGTTTCCTTTCGTGTCAAAAGCGCTCCAGGAGAGGTTCAGCTCCAGATTCAGCCCCAGATTCAGCTCCAAATTCAGCTCCAGATTCAGCCCCAGGTTCAGCCCCAGGTTCAGCCCCAGGTTCAGCCCCTGGCAGCTCTGGCCCTGCAGGTGTCTCTTGGAGCTCACGCTGGGATTTGCTGGAAGTGCTCCCAGGAACTTGGGGAGCTCTGCTCCCTCAGAGCACACTGGATTGCTCCCCAGGCTGCAGGGCGTGCTTGCTAAGGTGTTTGCTAAGGCTTGCCTCGTTTCCTGGCAGGCAGGAGTGTGCTGGGGTTTGGGATGCCCAGGGGGGCTGGCCTGAGGGGTCCCTGTGGGAGACTTCCAGGGGATGGCACCAGGAATCTGGAGAGGGCCTGGAGAGACAGGAATGGCTTCTGGGGAAGGAACTCCTGGCTGGGAGGGTGGGCAGGGGCTGGGCTGGAATTCCCAGAGCAGCTGTGGCTGCCCCTGGATCCCTGCAGTGCCCCAGGGCAGGCTGGACACTGGGGCTGGAGCCCCTGGGGCAGTGGGAGGGGTCCCTGCCATGGTTGGGGTGGAATTAAATTGTCTTTAGGGTTCCAAACCACTCTGTGCCCCTTTGTAGCCCTGTGGATGAGGCACAGCCCCTCCCTGTCCCGGGTCAGCCCCTGCCTGGGCACCCCTCACTCAGAAATGCTCTTGGGCAGGGGGCAGAGTCTCCCCCTCCCACCCATCTGTCAGTGAGGAAAGGGAAATCCCACAGGGGAATTTCGTGCTGTCTGGCACCTCCAGCCCACGCTTTTATTCGGATGAAGGGGGGAAGACACCCAAGGACTGCAGTGCCCCGACTGTGACCACCAGAAGGGACCTTTCTCCATCAGGGAGCAGCTGTGAGCAGCAGCTGTGGGGACAAAAGGCTCTTGGAGTTCGTGACTGTTCCCATCTAAATGCAAATGCTGCCGCAGCCGAGGGCTGGCAGGGAATGCTGCATCCCCTGCCCGGAGCTGGGACATCCTGGGACGTCCTGGGACATCCTGAGACATCCCGGGACATCCTGGGACATCCCGGGACATCCTGAGACATTCTGGGACATCCCGGGACATCCTGGGACAGCCTGGGACATCCTGGGACATCCTGGGACATCCTGAGACATCCTGGGACGTCCTGGGACATCCTGGAACGTCCTGAGACATCCTGGGACATCCTGAGACATCCTGGGACATCCTGGGACATCCTGGGACATCCTGGGACATCCCGGGACATCCTGGGACATCCTGGGACATCC
>VXBS01000090.1:0-10805 GCA_013400255.1 Sitta europaea
CCCCGGCGGGCCGGCCCTGACGCCGCTGTGCCCGCAGGTATCTGTTCAACTGCGGCGAGGGCACGCAGCGCGCCATGCAGGAGCACAAGTAAGTGGGATGGCGCGGGGGGCACTGCCCGGGCCGCGCCGGGCTCTGCTCACCGCCGTCTGCCCCGCAGGCTGAAGATCTCCCACCTGGACAGCATCTTCCTCAGCCGCGTGGCCTGGGCCAACGTCGGGGGGCTGCCAGGTGAGTGCGGGGCTTTGCCAGGTGCCCCGGGCGGCTTGCGGGTGTTTGAGGCAGCGCTGGGGACGGTGACAGCGCTGGCTGAGGGCTGGGCTGTGCTGGGGCTCTGCGGTGCTTGCAGCTGCTGTGTGAGCCCTGCGATAGTGCAGACACGTGGTGGGGCAGGGCCTGCCTGTCCGGCGTGCCTGGCTTCGGCTTCCCAAAATCTCCTGGAGCAGGAGGTGTTGCCAGTGTTGCCCCCAGCAAGGTGTTGGTGGATTTGGTTTTGAGTCCAAAGTAGCACGGGAAAGTTTGTGGGCACCGTTGTCCTCAGTGCAGGATGGGGTGAGGACAAATCTATGGATTTTGTCCATTAGAATTCTGGAAATCTCCAAGGGAAGGAGGAGGTGAACGATCTGTTCAGTTGACTTGCTCCAGATTAATTTCGCTAAGATGTGTAGATATTTTCTTTTATCTGGAGAGGCAGGTGATTTGTTGAAACTGCCACAAAGCTGAGGCAAAACTGATTTCAGGTCCAAGTTCAGTTCTGGCCTTTGTGGAGAACTCCTGAACAGAGAGGGATCTTCCTTTTGGGATGCACCAGTGGTTGCTGGAGCTGTGACAAAGCTGTTGCTCTGCTTGCTCCTAGGTATGATTCTCACTCTGAAGGCAATAGGGCTCCAGAGGTGTGTGTTCCTGGGGCCACCAAAACTGGTAAGCATGGCAAGGTGCTGAAGGGACAGCAAACCCTCCAAGTGTTAAAGCTCACCCTGGGGCTGGGAGAGCTGGTGGCAAAGGGAGTCTTTGTGCAGGTGTGAAATGCTGGTCTGAATTAGTGCCAGCCCAAAGGGTTGCCTTGAAAATCCAAATCTCTTCAGTTACAGGACAGCAGAAATCTGCTCCTGTCTTGTAGTCTCATTTCCTGATAAACCAGCTTTGGGGCGAAGGGAGGATCTTTGTTCCCTTGTCTGCTCCCTCCCCATTTTATATTCATAGAAACTCAGTCTCTGCTCTGCTGTTTCATGTGGGCCTTGCCAGCCTAATGCCACGTCTGGACCAGAAACTTGCAATGCTCAGCATTGCTGTGGTGGTTTGAGTCCCTTGCAGTTTCTGCTGACTAATTGCATGGATGGAGGGGGTGGGGACAGTGGCTCTGTCTCCTTCTAAAGGCACTGTGCCTGCCAGAGGAGGGGCACCTGCCCAGAGCTCTCTGACTGCTCAGGTTTGTCTGGAAGGGTGTTTGTCCTGGCACTGCTTGTGCCCCCTCCTGACTCCCTCCTGTCTCTTTTCCAGCAAAACTACTTGAAAGCCATTCGCCTCTTTCCTGGGCCCCTCAAGAGGATGGATTTAGGTAGGTGGGGCAGGGATGTTCAGAGGAGCTTGGACCTTTTCCTTTCTCTTGCCAAGGTTGCATTGCCCAGTAACAGCTTCAGGTTCTCTCAAAGGATGTTTTGCAGGTTTGTTTTGCTCTGGTACACTGTTCAAACTCCTCACAACAGTGTTTCCAGCTCTGTTTCTGCTCCAGGGCTGGCTGATACAGACTGCAGTTGGTTTTAAAACACTGAAGGCAGTTTGCTTCCAGAGTCTGACAATGGATTTGCTCATTGTGGCATCATGGGCTGCTACCTTGAGGATGATGGGCTTTTAAAACTTTAATTATTTCCATTGGGGTTTGCACTTGGGCAGAGAAAGGGAAGGGGAACGTTCAGCAGGTTGTAGTTAAGAAAGACAAAGACACTTTAGTGATTTGTATTCTTGAAGAGTGTGAATCTCTGCTTTTGCACCTGCTAAAGGTGGGTTTTGATCTCTTCCCAGCTGTGCAGTTGCACACAGAGCCTGAGTACAAGGATGAGACCATGACTGTCCACCAGATCCCCCTGGCAGGTGAGCACTGGTGCTGCAGAGGCAGGGGAAGCACGTGCTCAGCAAGCACAAGGAAGGTTCAAGGAGCAGCTTCTCCTTGCCAGCCTGAGTAAGCTGAGGTTCATTAATTTGCTTTCCTCAGGAGAAGGAGCTCATTTAAATAACCAGACCTGCTGAGTCAGGGCTGTGGCTTCTTCCTTTAGCTGTGGGTGGATGGAATGAGTGTGAAACATCCTGGGTTTGGCTTTCTCAGCCAGCTGTGTTCTTTCTGCTGGAGGCTGTGATGCTGAGGGTGCAGCACAGACTGGACACAGTTTCACAGTTTGTGGAGAAGGACTTGCATGAGGGATGGTCCTGGAATAAGTGACTGGAGAATGCAGGTACAGGCTAGAGTGGGGGAAGAGCTCTGGTGCAGACTCATGGAAGAGGGAATGCTACTCCTGCTTTTCTTATATGTTGCATTAGATTGAGTGATCTTTGTCTGCTTTTGTTGGATTTGGGACAGGAAAACCACTGGCTGCTGAAAGTTCATCCCCCCAGAGTCCTGGAGCATCTCCCCGAGGAGGAAATAGCCCTAAAGGGGACACAGGGCCTGGATCCCCAAGAGCTGCACAGCAAAGCTTGGAGGAAGGAAAAGAAAGCCCAGGGAGCACAGGTGAAACACATGGAATGGCCTTCTTAACTTCAATGAGATGAAGCCAAACTAAGGGTAGGGATTTGACCTCTGAGCCATTTGCTCTCTGAAGGTGAGGCCTGCAGAGAGGCTCAGCTGGAAGGTTCCATGGAGCAGAAAGTGTTCTGGTACTTTGGAATTTGACAGAGAACTTAAAAGGCCTAGAAACTGGACATGATTGGTGCTTGGGTGTGATTTATCTCTGTAGTAGTTTGCTTCTGGCAGGGGTGGATACTCCAGCCTCTGTAATTTAATTACAGGTGGATGCTGGGCTGATTATTTTTCAGTCTTGGGCTTTAGTTTGGCTTCCATGGGCTCTCTGGCCTTGGGTGTGCATAACATTTTGCTGCTGGGCTCCAAGTTGAGGGGATAATGTTCCTGTTAATGCTTTAGCAAATTTTGGCATGTTTTGGTTTTAAGGAAAATGGTAGTGAGTGGTGATTTTTAGTAGCTTTGCTTTATTTAACAGGTGATGAGCAGAAGTGTGCAAGGAGGCATCCTGAGCTGGTGACAGCTTTTCTTTGTAAAGTAAGTTTGGGCACAGTTTCTCTAACCCAACACAGAACTGATGAAAGGCTAGAACAAAGTATTTCAAGGGGAAGGGACTTACAGTGATCATCTGCAACCACAGGATGAGTTGGCTTGGAAGAGACCTTGGAGATAATCTCATTCCATGGCCCTGTGGGCAGGGACACCTTCCACTGGGTCAGGTTGCTCCAAGCCCCAGCCAGCCAGGCCTTGGACACGTCCAGGGCTGAACCATCCAGTCCAGCTGCCTGGCTACTTCAGGCTGCCCTGAATTTAAAACATATGATTAAGGGCATTGTCCAGCCATCTCTTAAACACTGGCAGGCTTGGGGCATTGCCCTCTCTGTAAGGAAATATTTCCTGATGTCATCTTGCTGCTGGGATTTTACTGGAGACAGCGTTTTCAAGTAGAGCTTTGAAGCTCTGATGTGTTTCTGTTTGTCAAGTGTCAGACTTGCTGTAGCATGAGTAGCAATGTGCAGTAGTGGAGGTGTTTTTAGAATGCAGCAGTGGTTATTATGAGTGTCCAGGTGCCATTCTTGCCTGAGCCTCAGAGGAGGGCAGGCTGTCGTGCTTGCTTGGCCAAAGAGGACAGGAAGAAGCAGCAGCATGATCCTGGGAAGCAGAGAGTGCAGAAAAGCCTTGCTGGGGTCAATTGGAGCAGTGGGTGTGGAGCTGAAAAAGGAGAAACTGCTGCCTTGGTTTGTGGAGAAGCTCTTCCCAGAGCAGTGGCTGGCTCCTGTCCCATGGCCATTTCCTTGGGTGCTGACTGTGTTGAGCTGTTTGCAGGTTCACCCGAGGAAGGGGAAGTTCCTTGCAGCCAAAGCCCAGGAGCTGGGGCTGCCAGTGTGAGTATGAGAGCCCAGCCTGGGGCACGGGGCAGCAGGAGGGGGCATGTGGGTGTTGGCAAACTAAAACTCTCTGTGGCCTTGCTCTCAGGGGAACTCCAGCCATCCTTCCCATCATTACAGCTCTCAAAAATGGGGAGAGTGTCACTTTTGAAGGCAGAGAGGTAAGATGTGCTGCTGTTGTGGCTTTGCCACTCTCCCTCCTTGACTGGGCTCCCAGGGTGACAAGCTTTTGTGCAGAATGCTTTACCTGCCAGTACATCCTGGGATTGTTCCAGCTCCAGAGTGCTGCTGAGTGAGGCATGCCTGGGGCTGTTGGGGTGGTGGTGAGGGAAATGAGCTCCTGTGTGGGTATGGCTGGGTGTTTGCTGTTTGGCAGAGCTGCTTCATCTCCCCTTCCCAAAGCTGATTCAGGTTTAGGAGGGAGCTAGTGGAGTTACTCCCTGCATGTTGAAATCTGGACATTGAATGTCTGTGTAGCTATCACTCCCTCCTTACCCTGTTGTACCTCTGGCACCAAAAGAAAGTCAGCAGTTGTGGGGTACAGGGTCTGGATCTCTCAAACACTGGAGTGAGAAGCAGAGGTGATCTGCAGTGAGGATCCTGACCTGGGAGACAGGATCAGCACATCTTTGTGTCACGAGAATTTTATAAAGCCTTCTTTTCCTTACACATGCTTTTGCTACTGTGTGGATCTGTCATGGCAACCTAGAAACTGCTGAAATTCCCCTCCTTCAGTTAGTTGTGGTTTCTCTGAGGCCAGGGTTGGGATTTGCTGTTACACAAGTTTGCATTTTGCATTTTTGAGAGCAGAGAGGGCCAAGAGCTGCCCTGGCTGGGTGCCCTGAGCATTGACAGTGGCTGCTGGGCTCTTTTGGACCCAGAGGTGCAGGAGGGGCTGTTTGTCCAGTCTGGTTGTGGTGTGTGACCACTGTGGATCTGCCTGCAGCTCTTTCCTGAGGAGCTGTGCACCCCCACTGACCCTGGCCCCGTGTTCCTGGTGCTGGAGTGTCCTCACGAGGGTTTCCTGGATGCTGTGTGCCAGAACGAGACCTTCCAGAGGTAGGGCTGGGCACCTGCTGAGCTTTGCTCTTGTTCTGGTCTAGCTCTGCTGCTTCTCATGGCTGATGTCTGAGCTCTTTGGCACTCTTAAGGAGTCTGAGATGCAGGAAAGGGTGGGTGGTGCATTTTGAGGCTTTTAGGAAAGACAGGACCTGTGGGATCCTGTGGCTGCCTCGGGCCTGTTTGCCCTCAGGGACCTCCAGGGCAGGAATGTGCTCTGGTGTCTGCCAGGGGAGCAGTGGAGGCTGCTGGAAGCCTGGACTGCACATAACAACTCTGTAGGGCTTGTGCAGAAGCATTTGGGCTGCTGGAGGCTCTGCAGATGTTGTCCCTGTGGGGGACAGTGGAGGTGTCAGCACATGGTGGCTGAGCCTTGGGTGATGCAGAGCCTGGAGCTGCAGGGCCATGCCCTGGAAATCCCTCTCTGCCTGCCTCAGGGGGTCTCTCTGGCAGCACCAGAGTGGGAGAGGGGAGGGGATGCAAGGACAGGGAGTGGAGCACAGAGGTTCTTTCTGTTTGCACATGTTCCAGGTACCAGGAGGGAGCTCCTGAGCATCAGGTGGCCTTGGTTATTCACATGACCCCTGAGTCAGTGCTTCGAGAGGGTCGCTACCAGCAGTGGATGCAGAGGTACGTGCTCCTGTGAGCCCTGCCTCTGGGGGCAGCAGCCTGTTCTGCTGGTGCACATGTTTGTTGCAAAGTAAAAAGAGTTCTAAAAAGAAGGCTCTGCTTCTCAGGTGAGATTTTCAGCTCAGGTGTGCTCATGGGCCCAGTTCTGTCGTGGCGTTGAGCATTATTGTCCTCTGACAGATTTGGGCCTGGCACTCAGCACTTGGTGCTCAATGAGAACTCCTCTGCTGTGCACAACCCACGCAGCTACAAGATCCAAACTCAGCTGAACCTCATCCACCCAGAGATCTTCCCTCTGCTCACCACCTACCAGAGCAAGGTAATGCAGGCCCCCTGTGCCTCCTGCCCTGAGCAAAGGCCATGTCTCACTTCCCCCTTGTCCTGCAGGAAGCAGAGGCTGTGTGCTCTGTGCCCATCGTGAGAGGGGAGTGCCTCCTGAAATACCACCTCAGGCCACAGCAGGAGTGGCAGAGGTCAGTGGGGATCTTTTCCTTCCCAGGATTTTGGCTTGAAGCAGCTTTTTAGGGAGGGAGGCCACTGTGTCAACATCCCCTGCAGATCCTTTCTGGTGGCTGTGCTGAGAGAACTTTTGAGGGCTGTGTCCCTACCCCTGAGACTTTCAGACAAGGTGTAGCACATGGAGGAGTGAACCACTGAAAACAGCACCTGGCCAGTGCTTTGGAGTGTTGTTTGTCCCTTGCTCCTGTAACCTTGTGGTCATTTGCTTTGGCTTGTGCTGTGCACCCAGCTGTGGCTGGGGCAGAGCAGATGGGGCAGGGAGAGAGGTTTTGGGGGGCCCAGGGGGAGTCTTAACCTTCTGAAGGCCTAGAAAACCTGACATTAGAGCTGGAAGCTCCAGGTAGATTGACAGTTGCTGGCATTGCTCCTGGTGGGCAAACAGATGAGGCTGCCCAGTGAGAACCTTAAGGGCCAGGGACCACAGGGGGCACAGGGATTTCAGCCACCACGGCTCAGACTTCTGCCTTTGTTGGGCACAGGTGCCAAGAGGAGTTTGAGTTTCTCTGTTAAGACAGCTGAAGGCCTGTAATGCTGCACATGCTCTGAAGCAGGCCCAGGACAAAGATCTTACACACTTTCCAGCAGTGCCTGGATCCCTTTAGGTGGCTGCTCCTCTTCCAGGACCTTCTGTGCTGCCTTGCAGTGCCCTCTAGTGCCTGGCAGCTCTGGATGGGGTGAAGTGCTATTGCAGGAGCTGCTCCACTTGGATGGAATGATCATTTCTGTGCCCAACCAGGCCGTTTTGGCACACACAACACTCATGGATGTGTCTTCTCCAACCCCTCAAAATGGAAAAAGCTTTTGTCCCCTTGTTGTGAGGCTCTTTTGTCACAGCAGTTTGGCCCTTTGCTCTGGACAGGGCTGTTTCAGTTCCTGCCTTGCCCCATCCTGATGCCTGTTCTTGCAGAGATGCTGTGACTGTGTGTGATCCTGACGTGTTTGTCAGTGAAGCCTTGGATCTCCCTGACTTCCAGACCCGTGTGAAGGAGTGCAAGGAGAGCCTGTCTGCTGTGCCAGGTACACATCAGCAACTGAGCTTGGGTTAGTGTGCTGGAAAACGGGCAGAAATGTCTGTGCTGGCCATGTTGGCTCTGGGGCTCCTGTGCTGGTGAATCCAATGGTGTCTGACTGGGCAGTGTGTGAAGAATGTTTGCCTACAAATCCCCATTGTCTGTTTTCTCTAGGAAATGCAAGTGCTTATCCTGAAATTGTGTTCTTGGGAACAGGATCTGCAATTCCAATGAAAATCCGCAATGTCAGCTCCACGCTGGTGAATACCAGGTAAACCCCAGTGCTCTCTGACCTCTGCCTTCAACCCAGACAATTCCCCTCCCTGCTCAGGGCTCTTAGAGTGACTCCTAACTGTCCCTGTCACCTCTCACTAGTGCTAGCCGGTCCCTGCTCCTGGACTGTGGGGAAGGAACCTTTGGACAGCTCTGCCGCCACTATGGAGAGCAGGTTGACCAAGTGCTGTGTAACCTCGTGGCTGTGTTTGTGTCCCACATGCACACGGACCATCACTCGGTGGGTTTGGGGGCTGGCAGGGGAAGGGGCTCTCTGAAGTGTTCTCTGAACCTTGGGGCTCAGCTGTAGCTCCAGCTGATGAATGTGGGCTGCCCTGCTCTGCATTCATTCCCCAGGCACTGCTGAATCTCTCTGTGTTTCTAATCCCCTCTCCCTTGCTGGCTGTGGCTCTGGGGTGGCTGGGCTGTGGTGGCTGTGTTGTCACTGGCTCCCCAGGCACTTCTGACTGCCCCTGTTGTGTTCCCTTGGCAGGGGCTGGTGAACATCCTCATGGAGCGGCGCCGAGCTTTTGTGAGTACTTCATCTGCTCCTGAACGGGGCTTGGGCTGAGGGGAGGGGAACTTCAGAGTACTGGAGGAGCACCAGCCTTTCCCCAGCATTTCTTCTCCCTGATCTGGTGTACACCTAGTAGGGATTTTTAACCCCACCTTTGCTTTTGCAGGCAGCCCTGGGTCAGGCTTTCAGCCCTCTGTTTCTGGTAGCACCTGAGCAGATCATGCCTTGGCTGCACGAGTACCACAACCACTGTGAGGAGATTCTTGGAGACATCAAGTGAGTGAGAAATGTGCTTGGTCTTTATTCAAGACAAACCCCTGTCATCCATTCCCCCACCCTTTGTTGGAGGTGACTCTGACTCCTTCCACTGCTGGTAGAATAAGGGTATGCAGTTTGCAGAGGGTTTGTTACTCAGCTGTGCTGCTGAGTAGAGGCTTACATGCAGGCTTCCCTTTGCTATAGGAAAAGGGAATTGGGCAAGGAGAAGAAAGTATTTGATAGTGGGGTAGAAGTGATTGGATGAGTTACTGGGGCACCAAGGAAAGCAAGAGGTAATACAGGTCACCAAGGCACTGAACTGAGACTGAGAAATGGGAGAAATCAGCTGCCTAAAGACAAGATCAGGTTTTATTTTGTACCTGTCCTTGATTATCTCTTCTTCCCTCCCTCACAGAATGATTCCTTCTCAGTCCCTTGTGAAAGGCTGTGAGAACATCAGACCCAAAGCCAAGGAGTTTGTGAGCTCTCTGCTAGAGAGCTACGACCTGGCTGAGGTGAGTTCCTGAGCTGGGGGGCTCCGTGGCTTGAGGGGACCTGGAGTCTAACTCTTGTATCCTTGTTCAGTTTCAGACCTGTGAAGTGCAACACTGTAAAAATGCTTTTGCATGTTCAGTGATCCACAAGTCTGGCTGGAAAGTAGTTTATTCTGGTGATACAATGCCCTGCATGGCCTTAGTGCAAATGGGTAGGTAACAAAACCCTCTGCTGGGAGAATCTCTTGGAGAAAGGTCTCCACCTGTCAGTATCCTAAGGGGGCACTCCCAAACCTTTGGTGCTGTGTCTGTCACTCAGCAAGGGGCTGAGGAGGGACAGGAGGGCTCCTGTGGGCAGTTGGGTGGTCAGTCCTCAGCTGAAGATGGAATGTGTGTTTGTTTGCACAGGTAAAAATGCCAACCTGCTGATCCATGAAGCCACGCTGGAAGATGGCATGGAAAAAGAAGCTATAGAGAAGACCCACAGGTGGGGTGTGTTCTGCTCTCTGTCCCTGTTAGGAAGGGAAGGGTGCACAGCTGGGTGTAGCCCATGGAGCTGGTGGTGAAGGGCCCAAGTCCTGTCAAAGGTTCTGGTAGGGCTCTTCTACAATGAAGATGGGGTTTTGGTATTGCAGCAGCTCTGAGACCCCCACAGCTCCTCTCAACATCCCCAAAAGAAAAGTGGAGAGCTTTCAGGCAGACACTGGTAACTCTACAAATAGACCAGCCCAAGGGAAGGCCCTCTGCATTGTTACATCCTGGGCCTGAGCTCAGGAGGAGACTGAGAGCTCTGCAGCCAGGGACTCCACGTGCTGCCCCAGCAAATGTGGGAGGCCAGAGCACGGAATTCCCTGTGAGCCACAGTGCAACAGCTGGGCCTCTTGGCACCCCTGGCACAAGTGCCTGTCCCCAGGCTGTGGAGCTCTTAAATGCAAGCTGCATTCCTGCAGTCAGAGAACTGCCCCCAGTGCAGGCTGCCCCAGGGAGAGGAGGCTGTGCCCCTGAGGCCACTTGGTGTGGGGTGACCCTGGGTGCAGAGCAGCAGTTACCTGCCTGCCTGGCTGTGACCAGGGCCTGTTCCTTCTGCAGCACGACCTCCCAGGCCATCCAGACTGGGATGAAGATGAATGCAGAGTTCATCATGCTCAATCACTTCAGCCAGAGGTACGCCAAGATCCCGCTGTTCAGCGAGGACTTCAGCGAGAGGGTCGGCATCGCCTTTGACCACATGAGGGTGAGTTGGGGGCCTGGAACAGTGTCACTGTTATTTTGGCATGGCTGCTCATGAATTAAATGTTCCTCTTGTGCTGTAGCTCCTGAAGAGCAGTCTCTGAAACAGCTCCTCTGACTGCTGGCAGCAGATAGCCTGTGCCACCCTTTCTCCACACTGGTGTGAGACAGGTGCGGATTGTATCAGCACTTATTTTTTAAAATTTTTTATTTACAAGCACAAATTAAACAGGGACAGCTGGCATGACTGTCTTGAAGCTCTTTATTCCATTAGAATTATCAGTCTCATTAACAAGGTTTATGCAGCTTCAGCCACAACAAAGCAGTCAACCAAAATTTCTTGGTTACAGTGCATTTGGAAACTTTTCAGGCACATGCATTTGCAAAAGCTTTACAAACAGTTACATTAGCCAATTACTAGAAGCTCACATACACTTTCTAACAATTTTGTGCTACTGGCTAAAAAGTTTTAAAAATGATCTGTAATAGAGAAATCTCTGGTGGCTGCTGGGGAGACATGAGCTTTTGTCACCTTCCTACTGTCTCCATCCTGTAATGAGACTGATGCTGCAATAAAAGAGCTCGAGATGTGTCACCCACCAGCTCCCTCCCATTTGTATATATAAAAATACATATATGAAATGTATATTCTCTGCATATAGAGAAATAATGCCTGTCAGAACCCAGGCTGTCTC
>VXBS01000099.1:4982-15919 GCA_013400255.1 Sitta europaea
CCCAGCTTGGAAAACCCCTGGAGCGGCTCCCCCTGCGACCGCCTGGGCAGCCCGGAGAGGCTGGGCTCCGGGATGGAGGAGGACGGGGAGCGGTGGGAGTTGGGATGGATGGTGCCAGTGCTGCTGGAGCGCTGCTGCTTCGAGAAGAGCACCGACACTGGGTTGGTGTTCTCCTGCCCAGCCCACATCGGGGCCCCTGACTCCGGCACTCCGTAGTACAGATCCTGCTTGCTCACACCGTAGTTGGGAAAGAGGTAACCGTAATTGAAGTCGTTTTGGTCGTTCAGCCGGGGGGTCTCATAGACGGGGTCAACGGAGCAGTCGCCGATGCAGCCCAGGCTGTTCTGCCGGAAGGTGGAGAGGGGCTTGCAGCCCGGCGCCGGCGTGTGGACCCGCCAAGCCTCTGAGTAGCGGTTCTCCATGCCGGAGTCAGGGCTGCTGGAGAGGAAGTCATTCTCATTGTTGTACTCCAGAATCTTGCCTGTCCTCACCGCAATGTGTGTCTCGATCTCCTCCCGGGCGCGCTCCACGTTGCCCGGCGCACCAGTGATCTCAAAGACGGGGTCCCGGTCTCGGCTCGGTGTGATGATGTAGGTGTTGGTCTGCTGCTGGATCCGCTTGATGGTGGCTCCCTTGGGGCCCACCACCAGCCCCACCACACGGTAGGGCACGCGCACCCGGATGGTGACCTGCCCCGGCAGGGTGGGCGCGCTGCCGAAGGTGGTGCCCGCCTTGTTCCGGGAGGCCCTGATCATGGAGAAGTGCTCAGCCGCCGAGATGATCTCACGCCGGGCCATGGCCACGTCCTCCCGCCGCCCCGTCACCATGAAGACCGGCTCCTCTCCCCGCACTGGGGTCTTAATGTAGGTGTTAGTCTTTGCCCGCAGGGCTTTGATCTTGCAGCCTTGGGAAAAGAGAGAAGAAGGCACAGCAGTTAACAAGGCTGTCCCACTGCTTGCCCTGCTCTGCAGGACACTGGGTTGAGTTGCCATAATCTCCTGTGCTACCTGGCAGCCACTGTGCAGGACATGGAACAAAGGAAAGGCCCTGTCCCCCTAACCCTGAAGGGAAATGCCAGAGGGAGGTCCACCCTCACCACTCTTAGAGACTCCCTCCCTCAGGAATGCCATGCTCCCTCATCCCCCAAAATGAGGATCACCATTTTGTGTGCTGCACCCCCCCACACCCATCCCCTCAGTTGCCTTCCCTCAGCAGCCATCCCTAAGATCTCCCTTACACATGCCCCAACACAAAGGAGTAATGGGGGATCCACCCCAGGTGTCAGTGGGCTCTGTGACAGGGTGGCCCCCCAGAAACAATGTCTGTCCTTGGACTCTGGAGACAGGGTTGATGCATGAGGCAGCCTGGAGGTCACAGGAGAACAGCAGGATGCTGGTCCCACAGCCTGGATGGCCAGTGTGGAACCCCTTGGCCACCCTGTGCCAGCTCCCAGGGGGAGTTGCCTGCCATGAGTCCAGAGAGCCAGAGGATTTTGGTACTACTGGGAAAGTCTTGGGGTGAATGATGTGAACGTCAGGGGGCCGAGTTTGGAGGGGAGTTGCAGAGATGCATCAGTCTAGGCCTCTCCCCTGCAGATATGGGAGGACTGCAAATGCCAGCAGAGCTAGATGGCCATGGGTAGCAGGAGACCAGGATTTCCTTTGGGGCTGAAACAGCAAGAAATGGGACAGGGCTGCCCTCCTGCGAGCCCCACAGCAGGCTGTGCAAAGACTCCTGCTCCAGGTGCTCAGACCCTCTCCCAAGATCACTGGCCAAGTAGTGCTTTTGTGTATCAGTATCCATGTCCCAGAGCCCATTGAGCCCATTCCCCAACTTCTAGAACCCACCAAGCCCATTCCCCAGCTCCTCACAGCTCAGAAAAGAGCCTTCTGCTTTCCCAAAAACGGCAAAAGACTTTCCAGTGTGTTTTGGCTTCCAAATGATCTTCTGGAGAGTCTTGATCCAACTGTTTGGCTCCAGGTTCTCAGATGACACCAGGATGCCATCAAGCAACTAAGAGTTTTTGTAGATGTGGCACAGTTCTCTAAACTACTCCTGGGCTCCTCCTTGCTAATGTCCTGCCCCTCAGACCCATCTCTTGAAAAGCCTCACTTGGTGCCCCAAGGCATTTCTGAAGCCTAGCACCGAAGTCCCATGCAGGCTGGGGATTCCTCTGTAGGAGGTATGCTCTGAGCTCATATCTCAAAGAAAAGTTAAAACCTGTGATTCTCCAGTGCAGATGAAGTCAGGTGAGCACTTTACTGTGGTTTCCCCAGGACTTGTGTGTCTGATTCAGGGCTCACAGAACCAGAGGATGAGAACACAGCATTGGGACCTCTGTGAGATCCCTCAGCACCTCCTACCCCACCTTCTTTACCCAGAAAAGACCATCTCCCGTACTTCCTCTAACTACCTGACACCAGCAGGTTTTCCCTTCACACACTCCACTGACATCACACTTCAACACACAAGAACCTGCAAATGATGCCTCTGCAACCACGAAATGCAGATTCCTCAGTTCCTGGGCTGGAACATTGTTTATACAGATCCTAATAAATTACAGCATCTCTCAGGCTGGGGAGCTCAGGGCTGCTACTCATCCACAGCTCCTCTCGTGAGACATAGGCTGGTGACATCGGGGTGTTCAGGGGAATGCAGTGATCCCAGCACCCCATATAATTGGCAAGAATTGAAGCCTGCATCTGTGGTGATGGAAACCGCCTCGTGCCAGTAGAGGTGACGGGAACGACTCCCTGGGCTCACAGGCACCGCGGCAGCCGCCGCATCCAGCAGTGCCCGGCGTGGAGCAGGCTCAGCCCCGGCAGTCGCGCTGGCGGCAGCAGCCCCGCGCAGGCAGCGGGCACAGCCCTGCCCAGCCGCAGGCACACACGGCCCCGGCACAGCCAGGAGCCCACTGCCCCTCACAGGGTCTCGGCAGCAGCATGGGACACTTGTCAGTAAATCAGAACTTTGCTGTCGACTCCCAGAGTGACTTTTACCTCCTCAAAGCTACTTCAGCTCCAAGAGCCTCATTTCCCGTTTCTGGAGCAGGAATAGCTGTCTCCTGCCTTGCGCTCCCACAAAATTTCCTCTTAACACTCCACATCATAGCGCTGCTGCACTAAAGCCATCTCTGAAACAGGAATTCCGTGTTCCTGGGGAATAGAAATGCCAGATCGGGCACAAAGAAGAATCTGGGAAAATCCCCAAATCCAAACCAAATCCACCCCCTGCCAAATCCAGTGTAGCTCACGGGTTACTCCCCAGAGTTTGCACCATGAGGTACATTTGTGATGCTTTGTCAAGTAAAGTTTCCAAACAACCCATGTGGATCAGTGGTCTCCCAGTGGTGTGCTATTAGTTCCCAGGAAACTCAAAGGACAAGACCTCTTGGAGCCAGGCACAACTCAACTGTAGGATAAACCCACAGAGACAAAATCCATAATAAAGGTTCATTCCAAGGAGAGCTGGATAAAACTGTGAGAGGTCACCTATGTCGTCTGGCACCCCTGGGCAGGGTGGGCTGTCCCTGACCCACGGCCGGCAGACATTTCCCTGCCCTGCTCCTGTGCCGCTCACTCCAAAGAGGGAGATTCCATCTTAGGAAGATTAACTGAGATGCCACCATTTCCCCAGGGATATCACCGGAGCATCGCATGGAAAGACAGGGATGTTCACAGCAAGCATCAAGCTGAAAATGCCTCCCCATGCATCACCCCAGGCTGCAGGAGCTCCATCGAATTTTGCAGTGACCCACACTCTGCCTCTGGAGTGCAAGGCTTGCTCTCCTGTGCAGAAAAGACCTCAGGCAGGCGTGTGGCACGGTTGGGATTGGGCTCCGCGTTGTTCTGAGCTGTGGGACAATGACAGCGTGTGGGGGAGAGGGATCTGAGCCCAGCACGACAGGAAACAATCACAGAGCCGACAGGGAGGGTCAGGCAGGCAGAGTGGTGACAAAGGACAGAGGCTCCATGCTGGGGACAGATGGAAGGGAACAGTGGCAAGGAATACACATGAATGAGGGCAAATGTAAGCACGTTACACGAGCTGGAGGAGTGGGAGGGAGTTAGGGATGAAGGAAAGGTGATGGAAATTGAGGGAGAGGCACACCCTGATCCCTCCAAGGGAGGAGGAGAATGAGGTGTGTGGAGGCAAAGCCAAGACACCCCAAAACGGCAAAAGAAAGACGGGCAAGGAGAGAGCACGGCGAGAGGGAGGGGAAGGAGGATCTGGAACGGACAAAAGGACGCGTGGTGCAGTCGGTGGTATGAGAAGGGGGGGAGGAGGGAGGGTCTCTGTGCAGGCCTGCAGACAGGAAAGCCAGCTTTGTGTAGACAGACAGATGGGGATCCTGTGCTTAAAAACAGGAGAAAATCACCTCCTAGGAAATTAGACCAACTCCAGCAAGTCCAACAGCCCAGTGGGCTCAGCAGCCCCAACCTCCAGCAGCTCTAAACTGGCACAGACAATGGCCAAACCATCAGCAACCCAAATCCAGAGAACTGCACAACTTCCAGGGGTGCTGCACTGGTTTACATCAGCTAAAACCAGGCTGGGCTCAAACGTGATTTACTCACTTAGTGCCAAGGCTCCGGGCCCATCTCAGCCCCACCCCTAACTCCACTTTGCACACTAAAAAGGGGCTGAGCCTCCTCTGAGATCACCCTGTTTCTGATGGAGCATAGCTGGATCAGGATGTGGCCCGTGACATCCCAGCCAGATGGGCAGCACACCCTGGCGTGCTTATTCCAAACAAAATTTGTCCTGCATGGGAGTGATTTTTTGATACTTTCTCTTCATGCATAACTGAAATTTGAAAACACCATGTAACAAAGCATTTTACTCAGGGGATTATTCAAAGGGGAGGGAGGTAGAAGGGAGGGAACTGCCTAGCAGGTGGTGTCAAAATGAAGCTAAGGGAAGAAAAGGACCCGTGAAAGCTGTACTAATACATAACTTGGTGTATGTTCTCCTCGTTATAGCAGCGCACAGACATCAGTGTGTCAATCCCTGGCAGACACTGCCACTTATATTTTTATATTAAACAGTGAATTAAGCCCTTTCTCATTGTGTTTCCACAGCCTACCTTCTATTATCCTGGTTTTCATCAATAATGCAGATCCCAAAGCATTTCATGAAGAAGGCTGTAAGCTCAGTTCCTCACCCTTTTTTCTCTTTAATTTCACTGATTACCAATTGACTCAAACGTGTTTGCAAATTACTTGAGTACATCACAAACATTCCTGCACAGGACCAAACCCTGGAAGAGTGGAGAACCTCTGGTGCTCAGACCAGTGAGCTAACCAGAATCAATCCACAGAGAAGCCATCGCTGGCTGAAAACATAAATAAATTGAGTCTAGACATTGCCAAGATGGGTGGCAGGGGTTAGGGGGAGATCTGGATGCACAGCCATCTTCTTGCCCCTGCTTACCCCTGCATCAGGGCAACGAATCCATCAAAATTAACAGAGAAGGCTTTAGGAGCTTGGTTCGCTCTCCAGCAAAGGCAGCTGCTCACAAGGGACACAAGGGTGCTGGATGCATCTGATCTAATTGTCGTTTCCTTGGCATGAATGCATCCCAAATGTTCTCACTCTGAGCAGCCCCAAACCAATGTGTTTTCACGGGACCTCAGCAGGGTTTACAGCAAGGCTTCCAGGCGCTGCTCCACCAGCAGGCAGAGGATGGATCAGTGCATGGTGTGCCCAGCACACCACCACGGTGACAATGCCATCAGGACAGTGCAATGGCGCACACAGCTGTGCCTGCGGAGTAGAGCCCTCAAATAATTTCACTTTGCTATAAAGTCAGAGTTAGACTTGCTGATGACCTTCTCCTCAGTGCTGCCACAAGGTCAGATCCTGCACAGGTATGTTCTGCCACTGATGCAGTCTAGAGACTCCCACCCGGCACCAACTGGCACCTCCAGCCTAGGAGCATGACCCTGACCCTGGCAGCACCAGAGGAGCTGTACCAGCCACAGCAAACAGCTAGGGAGCCAACCCCAAGGTAGATCTTTTTGTTTCATTGACTGTTTTGTGGTTTTAATTTGGAAAACACAACCCACAAATCACTCCAGGTCCTGATATTTCTGGTTTTCATCAGATACAAAGTAATCTCTCCAGACAAAAGCTTTTTAAGCCCTCTTCTCATTCATCCCAAGGCAGTGTTACACTGCACAGATACAAATTACACCCGTAAATTCCCCACGCAGTCTGTTCCGGCAGTGCTAGTGGGGTGCAAGAGGGTCTAAGGGCAAATTAGAACTTGGTCCTTTTTTCTATTATAGTCATTAAATTGAAGAGGATCGCAAAATAAACAACCCTCAGCTACCTCGGGTAAGGTGGGGCATTCTTTTCCCAGTTAACATGAAAGCCTTGTTAAAAGACAAGCACACAAAGAACCTCACAAACAAACCCTCATGATGGCCTGTGGGGTAAGGTTTTGCTGCATTGAAAACCTGATGAAAGTGGTGTCAAAAATCACAAATGCACACAAAAGGACCACAACCAACCAGCTAAATATCTTTGCACCGAGGGTTTATTGTCCCGATGATGCAAGTTGTGTTTACAAGAAGGGGAAAAACACCACCCAACACACCATGCCAGGAAAATTAGCCACTGCCTTGTTCCAGTGCAGCGATTTTACGCTTTTTCACTTTGTGATGAAAGTTGTTTATGAAAAAAAAAACAAAAAAAACCAAAAAAACACCAAAACAAAGAAAAAGGGAAAAAAAGCCCACCAAAACAGCCAACAGAAACAGCCCTAGTGCCACAGACAATCACTGCCTTGTGCGGTGGCGGAAAGTTGGGAAGTGGGAGCCCCCAGCCCCGCCAGGGATGCATGGGTGGGTGTGCCCGCGGCGCCCCGCACGGCCCCGCACNCCAGACAAAGGCGGGGGCCCCCACCCAATGGCAGCACGCTTTCCCACTGCCCTAGATTCCGGGCGGCTGCGCTGCGGCGCGGTTCACTCGGTCAGCGCGGCACCCAGCCGCCCGATGCGATGCGCGGGGGAGCGTGCGTGTCTCCCGAGAAAATTCCCTTTGTCTCTCTCCCAGACCCATCTTCTCCTCCCACCTCCAGTTCAAACAGCACAAAGTCGATCCCGTTCCGCACTTTCCCCTTGTGAAAATTCAGACTAATTCTCATTAACACTTTTTAACAACCCGACACCGACTGCAGTGTCTCTCTCCCTTTAAGGCCCATCCTGAGCTATCAGAGCAGCAAACGGCAGTTGTCTTCAGACCCCATCAGATCGGGTGGCTTTCGCTCCAAGATTTCAGTGAAGCAAGGAGACAAGAAGATCTGCCCCCCTCGCTGCTCCTCGGATGCTGTACATACATCCACCTCCACAGGGTGGGTGGGGGAGCTGCCATCATCAGACTTCCTCAATGGAAAAGGCTTCCTTGGACTATATTTAAATGCTGAAAGCACTGGAGCATGTTTGGAGCTACACAAAGAGCCAAATCACCTGGGTGATTTGTTAGTGGGGCCTCTTGTTATTTGACTTCACCTTGCCAAGAAAGAGCAATTTATGTTAAGATTCTCTCTCACATAATCTCATTCCTAGTGACAACAGGCTGGTTTGAGCAGGCTGGGAGATGCTGCATCAAAGGATGTCTCTGAGTACAGGTGACAATAGATGCTATTACTGTGATGAGACCAAGAACCCTTAGAAGGACCAAAAATCCTTAGAGTCCAAAAATCCTTATAGGGAAAGTCTCATCTGGGAGTGGGAGCAGCACGAAGCCAAATCAACCCCACACTTTCTCCCAATACTTGCACACACCAGACACACAAAGAACCAGCACCATGTCTCCCTAACCACAACATCTGGCCTTAAATGTGCCCTGCAGCCTCTTCCCGGCTCCACCGACAGCAGCCCAGTTTGTCTGTGGAAGTGGGCAGAAAAGTTAGGTACAAATCTTGATCTGGCTGATCCACACCCACCCCGGGTCACTTCTAGGGAAGAACCCACACACCACAGTGCCTGAGGATTTCTGCCCCTTTCTAATTTTGCAGTCTGCACAACCAAAACACGATGCCCTTCAGACACTCTCCATTCCTCTCAGCACCTCTCCCATCTCAAGCCACAATCCTTGATGTCCCACTATCTCCTCAAAAACCTACTGCAAACCCCTCCAGTGCTTTGTCTCCACAATTCCATCAGCATGGCCGTGAGAGCCACCACAGTCATTGACAGCTATTGCAGGCAGGACACCCACAACGCGAGCTGGCAGGAGAAATACAAGAGTGACCAAACACCCTGATGTACCATGCAGGCCTGGACTGGCTCCAGAACCACGGAGCACTGTCCATGCCATGGCACATGCCAGGAGGTTCAGTCACCCAACTCAGCACAGCTGGAGTTCACACACATGCCAGGGGAAGGGGGGATGACCTGCAGGAGCCCTGACTCAGGCAGATACTCGCCCCTGCCCCTCACAGCAACAGGAGGACAGGCATAGAGGTCACAGCTCCACCTCCAGCCAGGGAAGGGATGTCACTACCAATTATGCTCAGAAGTCACAGGGATTCTTGTGACTTCATCCCCTCATTCTTCCTTTTCTAGTTTCCTGTCCTCCAGTTTGCAAAGCAGCCCTTGGCACATCCCACCAGCCACCCAGCTCTTTGCCATGGACCCTGGGGCACCAGGTGGAGGAGCCTGTCTGGCCAGTTCCCACCAATCCCCCTTTCCACAGCCCACCATCTCATCCCAGCCAGTTCCCATCCCAGTCAGCTCGTGGCCGCGCTGCTGGAGACATGCTGCTCAAATTCAGCACACAAACCAGCCCCAGCACAAACTGGAGCAAGGTTTCCAGCAGGCGATTGGCTCCGCGAGGGCACGTTCACAGCTCCTGGGGAAAGCAGAAGCTGCCAAGCTCAGGTTGAGTTCCTGCAGCATCTCTTGCTTGGAGTAGAGACACCCCCTCTGCCACAATTACACCTCTTCACAAACCACTCTTACAGACAATCCAATAAAAATACATCGGGCTTGAGCCTTATTTACACTTAAGTGCCTTTTCATTCCTTTGGCAAAGTGAGGGGTGGCCTGATGGCAGGTGGAATTCCCATGGCCAAGTGTGTGCACCAGGGCCCCTATGCCCAGATCCAGGCCTCTCATATCCACGCCTGCCTGTGAGGAACACTTTCACAGATGGTTGATATTATTATAAAATAATTTGAAGGGATAGTGCATTTCTTCAGAAAACAGTAAGTTGAAGAAAAAGCTAAACCTGTTACTGAGTAAAACTGTTAAATAATTTTTATTTCATTATTCATTATTTATTACTTGTTCACAGGTACCCATAAAACAATTGTTTTCCTAGAAAACCATCCACCACAGGAGCAGTACTACCATGGGGTGACAATCTGCAGTTTCTGGGTATCCTGATCAAGCATCCATGAGAGCCCAGGATTCAATCACCCTGGGAGCCCCACAACCTGGCTTCAGACCCTCTTAATTTGTCCTTCTACACAAAAACAAGGCACAGGAGACAGAGGAGACATTCCTACAGGCCTTTACAAACAAGCGTGGGCCATGATCTCTGCTGGAGTGAAGAGCCATAGTTAGAGGGACTATGCTGAAGGAATCCCCAGCACAGGATCCATCCCACCCACCTCCATGACGGGGCACAGGCTACATCTGCCCCACCAGCCAAAGGAGCACAGCCACAGCCACATCCCCACAGCTCCAGCACGCTGACATTTCAGTTTCCCAGGTGTGGGAAAACCCTCACATACACCAAAAAATGGTGGAAAAAATCCAGGTCTCCACGTTCCTCTCCATCGCTCTGGACACAACAGGCACGTGCTGCGTTCTGAACACATTGGAACACACCCCCTTCTTAGGAGTCTGGGGCAGTAGTGAGATCCTGGAAGAAACCAGCCCTGGCACATTTCCCCTCGGTTCTGCCTGCTGAATCCACTTCCACAACTTTATTAAACAAAGGGGGCCTGATTCTCTATGGCCTCACATCCGCCAGTGCAGAGTCGGTGCTGAGCCCCACCGTGTCTGCCTGCGCTCCCCTCCTGGTAAGGTAAAGACAGCAAAGGGAGGACCAGGATGAGGGTCAGTGGGATCTTCTGGGCCAGACCTTCACCCCTTCCTGCCCGTCTCCCCGGGTCCCCAGTGAGGGGCCCGCATCCCAGTGTGAACGCCAAAGCAAGAGCTGTTCCCTCGGCTGCAAATGCCCCCAAGTTTTGGGGAGGTCAGCACCCCCCGGACTCCTGCCCACTCTCCCGGCGTGGGAACCGGACCCTTGCTCCACGGGTGGGAGCAAGTGAAGCTTCCGCAGGCCCCATTGTTCCAACCACACGCCCTAGCGTCAGAGATGCCCAGCAAAGAACCATTTGTGTCCTCTCCCCGTGCCTTCCCCTTGTCCACCTCAGCCCTTCTCGGGGCACTGGGGGTCATCACCCCCCGGGTCCCACCACAAACTCCCTGCTCAGGGGCCTTCGATCCCAACCCACAGGGGAGCATCTGCCCATGGAGCCGCAGGCTCTGCCCATCGCACTTCCAGAGCTTCAAGTTACTTGTTCAAAGAAAGAAAGGGAAAAAAAGCCCAACACTTAGCCGCCCTATCATTATTTTTTTTTTTATTCTGTAGCGACACAAAACTTCTCTCGGCAGCGCCGTGCCCCGGCTCCCGCAATGCTCACGGGCGGCGCGGGGCCCCGCACCGCACACCCGGGAGTGGTGGGGGTGGGCGAGGGGTGACTTAAGAGTGGGTGTGGTGTGGAGATATATATATATATATATATGTGTGTGTGTGTGTGTGTGTGTGTGCGCGCGATTTTTTTTAAAGCCCTCCTCCATTCCACCTCGCTCCGAACGGAGCTGAGAGGAGAACAAAAGCATCACTGTGGCGGCGCGCGGGCAGCGGCTGCGGGGGGCCCACGCGGGACGGCGGGTCCCGCTCGGGGTCCCCCCGCT
>VXBS01000099.1:16711-28590 GCA_013400255.1 Sitta europaea
CGCGGCGGCGGGGACCGGGGCGGCGGGACCGGGGCGGCGGGACCGGGGCGCAGGTCGCGAGGGCAGGCAGTATGGGAAGGGGGACCCGCTGTTGCACGGGGAGGGGGATGTGGGTGCTCACGGTGACACGGGTGGATGTGGGAGATGGGGGTGGTCGGTGAGGTGTGACACGGTGAGGAGGCTACAGGGGACCCACGGTGACACGAGTGGAGTGCGATATGGGGGATCGCCTGGGACACAGAAGGGGTGTTGCTGTGGGGAGACACACTGTGCAGTGTGCAGAGGGACTGTAGGGTCACAGACTGTGTCACGGGTGTAGGGGCTGCAGGGGGACCACACGGTGCCACTAGTGGAGGGGGATGCAGGAGGATCCACCATGTCACCGGTGGAGGGGTTGCAGAGGGACATGCCTTGACCTGGGTGTGTGGGGTGGGGGCTACATGCTGTGACACAGGTTAGGGAGGTGTGAGGGAACCGGCCATGCAATGAACAGGTGGTGGGGACTTTGTGGGAAGCCACTGTGACATGGCTGGAGGATGATGCAAGGGATCAGCCATGCCATGGAAGGGACTGTGGTGGGTCCACTGTGCAATGGGTGGAGCAGGCTGAAGTGGTGGGATTCCCTGTGTCACGTTTGGAAGGGGCTTCTTGAGGACCCACCATGCAATGGGTGGGTGGAGGGACCCACTGAGACACAGGCGTAGGGCCTGCATGGGGACCCTCTCTGGGTTCCATGAGTGACTTGCTGCCCACACCCCTGGCATAGAGGGATCAAAGGAAAGAAGGGTCTGTGAGAGAACCCACTGGGTGCACCCAGCATGGAGGGGTCGTGAGTGGAAGTGGTCTATGTGGGGACCCACCATGTGCACCCCACTGTGGAGGGGCCATGGGTGAAGGAGGGTTTCTGTGGGGACTTGTTGCTGCCCACTCATGAAGGGTGCTGCAAAGGTGTCCAGGGTTGGGATCCATCCAGAGATTCACAGGGACAACAGGGATTCCTGGGAGGAGTGGTGGCTCAGCAGGGACACCTCAGGGTGGAACTGCTTATGTCCAGGCTAGCAGGGCACCAGGGTCAGTGGGGTGAACGGTGGAACAATGGGGCAGGAACCCCCCTCTCATGGACAAGGAGCTCACTGCTTCGTCCTTGTGAAGGAGGACACGGCCTTCCAGAAGGGTTCCCCACAAACATGAGGACTTCAGTCTTGCAATGGGAAGATGCCCGGCACTGCCACAAGCATTTGAGGGACAATACTGCATGTCCACCCGGCCTGGGAATTACGGAAAACAAGAAGGGGGAGCCCCCCCAGCCCCCCAAGGCCTTGTAGTGGCTCCAGGCACAGCAAGGCTTGGTGAGGCTGCTGGGGTTCAGCTCCCCACCCTTGGCTCTGTGCCCCAGCAAAGCCCCCTCCTGCAGACTGGGAATGCTGGGGGGGCCGTGGAACAGCCCTGCTCCCTGGGCTGGCCTTTCTCATTGAAATGAGGAGGATTCAGCGTGGAGAGAAGCATTCTTTGACAATTGCTCCCCAGCTCCCAGCCAGCCGAGTTGGGTGGTGGGTGTGTGAGCGTGCAGTTCCCCCCTCGCCCCTTTCTTTCCTTTGAATCAAACCAGATGTCTTCCATGAAATGAGACTGCCGGAGCTCACACTGGAGAGGGACAATGCGGAGGGATGTGAGGCTCCCGTCGAGCCACATTGCACTGCAGCTCTGGCAAAGGCAGCAGCTGCAGCGAGGGCTGGAGGGTGGTGGCACTGGTGCCTTGTCACCGGCGCTGGACCTTTCTAGCCCCCACTGTATCCTGCATGATTTGCTCTCTCTGGCTCTGGGATCCTTACAGGAAGGTTTTTTTCTTTCCCCCCCTCCCCTTTCTGAGTCTACCAGCAGAAGATCTCAGCTGCGGCTAAACTCGGCAGATGGGGCACCCAGCACAAGGAGATGGCTCATCCACTGACTCAGCTGGTAAGGTGCTGCTGGAGCTTTCCCTGTGAGTTTTCCCAGGCACTTTGGGAAGGGAATTTTTTTATTTCAGTTTGGTTTTGGCATCCAGGTTTCCTGATGTGTAGTACAAACTCAGGGAGATTCTGGGACACCAGTGGAGTCCTGCTGCTGGCAGGTCCCCTTTGTGGCAGGACCTGGCATGGAGCGGCTGTGGGATACAGCTTGTGGCAGTTGTGCTGTAGGGTGCACAAAAAAGAAGGAATAAAGTAAAGCTAAGGGCAGGAGAACCCACCCACTGCTGTGTTTCATGCAGCTCATTTTGGTCGTGGTTGTAGAACAGTGTCCTGAATTAGGCTTTATTCCTTTTTTCACCTTTGTGTGGTGATGGGACTCCTGAGAGTGGCAGTTTGGATTGTTTTCCTTTGTGGCATTTTGGAATATTTCTTCTTCTAAGAGGTGTTGTCCGCCTGTATTGGGATGTGGTGGATGGTGGCTCCATTGGGCACATACGCATTACACGGCAAGTTTTAACACAGGCACTCGGCCAGGTGTGCCCTGTGAAAAGGCAAAAAAGTGCATTTAATGCACATGGACATTCACACACACACTGCTGCTGCCCTTGCACTCACCTACTGGCTGTGGCTCACTCCACGCTTACAACCAGGTGAAACTCTTGTGTGTATCTGTGTATGCATGTGTTACCGTGCAAACACACAGGATTATGTACATTGAAATCTATCCATAAAGCACACGTGTTTGTGTATGAGTGTGTGCACACATGTCTCCACACAGGGGCGTTCCCAGTGTGGGAGAGGATCATGTGTGTGCCCATGTGCTGGAACACACGTCGTGGTGGTGGGAACTATCATGTTCTGCCCTGTAAATTATGGACTTTCCACTTGCCCAAGTTGGATCTCATGTATGGGGCTGGTAGTAATGCCTGCTCTGGAGGCAGCACATCATTTTAGGGACGTGGTTTTGCTTCCACCTCCATTTTAAGTTCTGTCACAGAGGTCTCAGGAGAAGAAAGTGCCCCTGGAAATCAGAAAGTGAAAGGAAAAAAGGGAAAAACTATGGACCTCCAGATCTGAGCATTCCAGCAGCATAAGCCAGGCCCAGAAATCACCAAACTGACTAAAAAGTTTGTGTGGCTCCAAAACAAATATTGAAAATTGAGTTTCTTTTCATTTGCCTTCTCCTGGGGCTGTTGGATTTCACTCTGGTTACATCACCTTGCTTTTCTGCACAGCCACAAGGTCTAGAAACTTACTTTAAAAAACAAAAATTCATACTCGCGCAGATTCACATGACTCACAGAGCTGGGAATTTAAGGCAACAAGAAACACTCGTAGAAAAATCACAGGAATTGGCAACATGGGCAGTGACTAATCCTGATGGGTCCCTGATAGCAGCATCTCTCAGTTCATAGAATATTTTGGGGGCGTAGCTGGGCTACAAACAAGACTTTGATCCTCTTCCCAGTGATAGCAGCTGCTTGGGAACGATCTTACCTCCCGTCTGGCATTGCTGCCTCTGGGGAAGCTGGATTTCAGGAGTAATTCAGGTTAAAGTTAGCTCTGCCAGGTGGCTTGAACCAGCTCGATGAGCTGGAGTAGGTCACAGGGGCTCGTGTTGCGGGGCTGCTGGGGGCTGGATCATTCCCGACTCCCTGGATAGAGGGGTAAAAGGTTATTTTTGGGGGGCAGGTAGTGCTGAATTCTGAGCAAGGATTTCACCATGGGTATAGTCTCTGCACAGCTACATCCACTCAGTGAACACCCCTGCCGAGGTTTTGGCAGAAGCACAATGTTTCTAGTTAAAAAGCGGGTATTTCCAAATGTTTTAAAATCCACATCCCCAAATTACTGTCAGGGGGGAAAAAAGTATTAATTAAAGCCAGGGATGGCGGCAGAATCCTCTGAGCAGAGAGGTCGGGATCAGGCAGCGGCATCACGTGCCCCTTCCCGAGGCAAGAGGCTGCAGAACGATCAAAGGAAAAGGAAAATCTGCAAACTGCAGCTGCTGCCAGTGCCAGAGCCGTCGGGGAGGGGTGGCTGGGCACCATGGCTGGTGACAGAAAGTTCTGTGGGAGGCAGGAATAAAGCTGACATTGACTGAGGAGGTGCCAGCAGCCTGTCCTTAGGCAAAACAGCAACTTAGAGTTACCATCAAGAGCTAACGTAGAGAGGAACTTTCTGGATGAATTTGTGTCATCAATGTGAAGCCAAATTTGGCACTTCCCAGTGTTGCATCCCTCTGCCCACCAACATGACCCAAGTCTGGGGGAAAGGTGGCAGCTGCTAGGAAAAGTTTAATGCTGTGGAAGCATCCCACGTCACATAGACTGAGGTGATGAGCTGATGGTGGGGAAGACAGGGGGAGCAAACACCTGCTTGGAACCAGGACACCTTTTTTTAGGCTTTTCTTCATTTTCATCTTGCATAGAATCATAGAATATCCCGAGTTAGAAAGCTCAGGCTGGGATACCATCGCCACAAGTGCTTTGAGACATCATATCCCTGTCCCTGGAGAGCTTGTTTCAAGAACTGCTCAGCTGCATGTGAAACAGAAGTATCCCAAATGCTTGCAAGCTGGAAGGACTCCCTTCCACTCTAAGCCCACAGCACTACATGCTGGCCATTCCCTGAAGCACATGGGTCAGGGGCACTCTGCTCTGTGGTGGCCGATCCGGGATGTCCCTCCATCCCCATCTGCGGCCACCACGGTCCATACAATTCATCTGCTGCCTGTTGACATTAAACCTCTTTGCTTTGTCAATGGGACTGGCAGCAAGAGGAGTCTCACTGTCTGTGCAAGGATCCTAAAGTGCTTTGCAAACATTTGTTAATTAAGCTCTTCTATGAGATAAGTAAATTAGCGCAAAGCCTGATCTAAAGCTCCTTGAAGTCCATTGGTTTTGGTGAGCCCGGGTCCATGGGATCAGGCCCAGGAGACTAGATTTTAAAACCCCTCAATTTTGTTAAGAGCTCAGCATATTGGCTGCAGATGGGTGCTAAGCTACAGGGACAATCTGGCACTGGGATGGCGGGTGCCGCACCCTTGGCAGACTTGGTTGCGTTCATAATGTGGAGGGTTTGGACTTCTAGTCTCAAGGGGTTCTTTCTTAAAAACTGCACTAAGATTGCTGAAAAAACTTCTGCTGAAATCTGGATAATTTTAGGTCTGGGATCAAAAGCGGGTGTTTGATTTCAAGGCCACACTTTCTCCTTATTCCTGTTGCTTACACATGTAGTTCACTTTCCAAGGAACACGTTTTCCTCCCATTGGAGTCCCTTCTTCTGCAATCAGATAATTCCCAATTTCAATTTCTAGAACATAAGAATTCCCGTGTGTTTCCTTCGGTATGTCCTCTTTTGAATTTTGTCCAGGGGCATGTTGTGGTTTTGGTACTTGCCTGTGTCTGAGCCTCCATCAGCCCAGAAATGCTGGCACAGCCACAGACCAGCTCCGTGAGCATCCCACCCACCTCCACCGTGGTGCCAGTGGGGCTGGTTTCCTGCATGTGCTCCCACTGCCTGCCTGCTGCATCCGCCATCAGTCAGACGCTTCCTGGACATGCCGAGCCTGAGGCCCATGTGTTGGCCAGATGGTGCACGTGTGCCCAGCAAATCCAACGCGTCCAGGATGTGTTGGATTTGCTGCACGTTCGTTATCATACTGTGCAGCGCATGTACACATATTTCTGCCCAGGAAATCTTGAATGGAAATATGGCAGCTTCATCCAAAGGGCTTACCTGTCTCTTGTTATCCTGACGAACGAGCCCTGTCTGTAAGGGTCCACCTGAGAGAGGGGGATGGGCCATGTTCCAAGGATAAAGGGAAATGGTTTCAAACCAAAAAGAGGGAAGACTTACATTAGATATTATGAGGAACTTCTTCTCTGTGAGGGAGGTGAAGCACTGGCATGAGTTACCCAGAGAAGCTGTGGATTCCCCATCCCTGGAAGTGTTCAAGGCCAGGTTGGATGGAGCTTGGAGCCACCTGGAATAGTGGAAGGTGTCCCTGCCCATGGCAGGGGGATGGAACTTGATGAACTTTAAGGTCCTGTCCAACACTAATCAACCCTATTCTATGGTTCTATGATTTCCAGTTTCAAGGCAAGAAAGTGAGTCATGGAGTGAAACCAACTTGCACTAAGTACAACAAGCATGGCACTGGCATTTCCATGAGCTACACACAAACTCCCTCAGCACAGTCACATTGTCCCACTTGGACACTCAGTGCACCCACTTCTAATGCTCTTTCTAGTTCTAAGTTATTTTAAATGAAAACGGGGCAAGTTTATAAGAGGGGCAATGCCCAATGAAATCCCATTCTTTCAGGAACATGGATCTGGGTGGTGTTGGTTATTTTTAGCCAAAGAAGGCCAACAAAGAGTTTCGAAGCATGGATTTGGTCACTCTAGAGAAGAGTGACACTGATTATTCACACTCACAACATATACAGTTAAATACTTGTAAGAGATTTTTACTTTTTATCTGGGTGTTTTCTTGCTGTTTATAAATCTCAGGTGGAGTTGGCATGCACGATCCTTAAAGTCTTTTGCATCTTTCTAAGCAATTTGATTGAAGTCATGCAGCAGGTCCAGGGTGGAGCCCAGAGAGCCAGCATCATGTTTTTTCTCCTCTGGAGAAGTGCTACCACCCCAATTTTGTGCAGAAGCATCTTCCCCTGTCTCACTGCCTCACTTTTCCCCATCATATTTCACAACGGTTGTTGCACATTTTGACAGAGATGAGGAAAGTCATTACGTTGCAGGTGATGCCTCCTTTCCAGGGAGGCTCTAATCATCCTGTCGTGCTCCAGAGCTCTTCCTGTCGGTGCTAATTTTAGCCTCATGGTGGAAGTTGCTGCCGGGTGCTCGGGATGGGATGCAGCCTGAGCCACACAGGTGTGTTGCAATCCTAATACTGCACGGGCCGACAGTCTGGATGTCAGACAGACCTCATTGGGAAAAGTCTAAAGAACACATCTCGGGGAATGTTTAGCTGTTTTGCACTTGCTTATGCCAGTCCAGAGATGGCTGATGCTTCTCCAGAGGCACAGCAGGGACAGTGGGGATCTGCTTTTCCAAATAGTTCAGCCTCATGCAGCATCTAAGCCAGGGCCAGGCTTTCCCAGGCGTTCACCTCCTGGCTCTGCCTGTCTGGGCAGGCTCCTGCAGGAAAGCTGAGCAATTCTGAGAGAGCAGGTCCTTGCTCTGCCAAGCAGAGAAGACCTTGTCAGCACAGGGACTTTGGGCACAAACAAGCAGGTGACACTGTCACATTTTTGCATTTATTTTCTTTGCATTTATTTTCTCTCTGCAATTCCAGATCCTTTTGGAAGCATCTCATGGCTTGAAAAGAGGACATTTTATCATTATTCTGGGCTCAGCTTTGCACTGCTCTGCTCTGGACACTGCTTTTGGTGGTGTCAGTTGATGAGCAGGACACAAGGACCCGGTGTGTGAGACAGAGCAGAGGGACCCAGAGAAGCTGTGGCTGTCCCATCCCCTTGTCTGCAACCAAATTCCAATCCCAGCCCCTGCTATGGGCAGAGACACTTTCCACTATGCCAGGTTGCTTCAAGCCCCATCCAGCCTGGCCTTGAATACTTCCAGGGATCCAGAAGCAGCCACAGCTTCTCTGGGCATCCTGTCATCTGTCACAGGGAAGAATTTCCTCCCAGTATCCCATCTAAACCTGCCCTCTGGCAGTGGGGAGTCATTCCTCCTCATCCTGTCTCTTCAGGCCTTTGTCCAAAGTCATCTCCAGCTCTGTTGGAGCCCCTTTAGGCACTGGAAGAAGCTCTAAGGTCTCCCTGAAGCCTTCTCTTCTCCAAGCTGAATTCAAGCACATTAAAAGTTTCTTAGAATTCTCTTCACCTTTGCTTCCTAGGGGTTAACAGTCCTGGAAGTACTTTGATTTCTAGGTTTGAAAACCTGGAGGAACAAGGTCTTTGTCTAGCCTGGTGTAGACTCCTGGTCTCAACCCACCTCAGTTTTGTCCAGGCACCACAGCACGCTGGTGTGCCAAGCACACGGCAAGGCAGAATCAGGCCCTGAGCCAATTTACCTCTTCTTCTTATCAGTCTAGACATCCTCATTATCCAGATAAAAGTCTGATCCCTCAGTGAATCCCACTAAGCTCCTGCCTGTACGGTGCTGAAGGCAGAGGGCACTCGGCCTCACCCGGGACTCCCCTGCGGGTGGGAGATGCCGCCCCCGGCTCCAGTTCCCGTGCTAGGAGCAGGTCGCAGGGTGAGTGTATATTATTCCGAGTGCTTTACCAATTACAAGTCATTACTAATGTTTTTATTACCATTATTTAATAGATCGTGTTAATTATTATTATTAATTTGCTTTAAAAGCAGTGTTTCCATAGCAACAGGGAGATGTGTGATTCTTTTCAGGCACATCAAGTGGACACATTCCCATCTCTTCCCCAATGGGCTGGCAGTCCGCTGAAGGGCTGGGAGATGGAGGGGGCTGTGCTTTGGTCCCTGAGGGGATGGTACCAGCAGGGCCATCCAGGAAAGGTGAGAGCACCCTCTCTGTCACTGGAGAGTCCCTTGTGCCGTTAAAAAGTTCCTGGGGGATGCAGACTTCATGCCTAAATGCTGCAGGTGCCCCAAGAGAACAGAGCAGGTGCAGCGATGTTTTTACCTCTGTGTGGCCCAGGAGTGAAGGCACTACTGATAATTCCCTCATTGCTGATTCCCTGGACTCCAGCACTCCCTCAGAAAGTGCCTTGTCTCCTTTTATATTTCCAGTCAGCTGCAGAAGGACCGGATCTTGGAAACCAGGCTGAAGTCCAGCAGACTTCAAATGCCAAATCCCAAACAGGTCTGCAGTGAGTTGGGGGCTGCTGCTGGCATGCAGGGAAGCTCTGGACCTCAGCAGGTGCCGCAGTGGTTCCAGGGGTGGAGGACCATTCAGGATGCTCAGTGCCACTTCCCAGTCTCAGGCTGTCTACAGGCTGTGGTACAGGTATCCCTGTGGTGAAAGGGGAACGCAGGGATTGATGCTGGTTCTTCCTAGGCTGTGTTGAAGGCTTTGCCAAGGCTGGGAAGGTAACACGTGCCCGCTGCTTTGTAGATTTACATGCTAAAGGGGTTTAAACACTGAACCTATGTTTAAAGTTGGCCTCTAACCCATCATGTCCCTCTGACACTGTGCCCAGCTGGCCTTCATCCCACACTGCCACAGTCACTCCTCTCAGGAGAGATGTACCTCGTACACAGCTTCGGGGGGTCAAGGGGCTGGAGGTGTCATTTGCTGGGGACCATGTACCCCATTGGTGGTGGAGGTACCAGCACGTCGGGCTGTGTCCTTGCAAGACAAGTTTACAGCAGAGGAGATGCAAGGCCAAGGTCGAGCTCAGCCAGGAGCAGTGTGTCAGGGTGTGTTCTGAGCCCCAGCACTGCTCAGGGAGAGCCCGTCCGTACCCAGCAGTAATCCAAAACAAGCTGCAACACTAATTGCTGGCAGCCAGAACACAGAGCCCAGCACTGGAGAGCCCATGGGGACCACAGCTCCATCTGGCCAACCTAAAGGAGCCCCTGGAGGGCTGGAGCCAGACACGCTGTCACCTTATCCCTGCTCGTCCAGGTGGCCCCAAGGGTCGTGCCAGGAGCAGACACACATGCCCACACCGGCTGGATGCCCTGCCTCTGCCTCCTGCTGGCAGGTTATCACCAATTCACTTGCCCACTACTTTCTGTGTTGTCAGAGCAGTGGAAATCCATCGTCTTCATAAAAGGTTCCAACCAAAGCCTTGATCCAGCAGCTCCTCAATGGGCGTTTGGAAACTCCAGCCTTAAGGAACACCAGCAGTGGCACCCGGGTAAGCATCAGCACTCAAGGCAGTTGCTGTAAAGCTAAAAGCACTTGCACTACAGTAGCACATCCCACATCATTCCAGTTCACCCTGCTTTCCTGGGGAGGTGGGTTCTATGGGAGAGGGGAGTACCCTGCTCAGCCCTGCATGACCCTGGGGAGAGAAGCTCCCGGCAGATTTCGGCTGCTTGGGGTCAAAAATGGGGGTGGCAGGTGGCTGGGACAAAGGCTCATGTCACTGTCATCCCCATGCCAGCTGCGGCATTCCCAGAGTTCGGGGGGGTCTGGCTGCCCTGCTGTGGGTAGGTGCGGTGCAAGTATGCCACCGGGAGCGCGGTGACACTGCCGTCCTGCGGGGACACCCGTGCAGCCAGCTCCGCGCTGCACAAAAGCTGCCGAACGCGCCCGCGCCTCCCCCTGCTCCTCGAGAAGTGGAGAAACACAAAAGAGAGAGGCAGGAGGGCTGGGAGCGGTGGGAGAGAGGGAGGGAGGGAGGGAGAATCCCCCATGCCCGGAGCTAATCCCAGCTCCTCTAGGAGAGGGATCTCGAATAACAACCGTCCGTGGCCGAGGCCAGATGGATTTGATTTAATAACAAAGCAGGGGGGCCTGGGATCGTTTCGGAGCCTGCCAAAGGGCCGGATCCTCGGCAAGCAGCAAAGGGCCATCCAAGCGGTGTAAATCCAAGCATGAGCTGCAGACTGCTTGCATGCTTCCCAAAATGCCGGGATTGCCTCGGCTGTGGGAGAATCTTCTGCTTCTTGGGAGCTCCCTGAGTCCCGGCCACCCATGGGGCACAGGGCAGCGCCAAATGCACAGGGACTCTGAGCTTGTCACGTGGACACATCCAGGAGGGAAAGGGGAAGGGGATTGGGAGGCAATTCCTGAGACTTCCACAGCCCCAGCTGTGGTGACTCACCACTCAGCACTGCCTTGGGAATGCCCTTTATGGAGCACAGGACAGCCGTTGGTCCTGCTTTTGCAAATCCAGGAGACCCCCCACTGCATCCCACAGTGCTGAAGCCTCCCACACCTTACTTGGAGTATCTTGGAGGCAGGGAGGTAGCTCAGGACAGTGCCACCCTGTCCCTGTGCCACGCCAAAGGAGGAGGGTGTGGATTAGGAGAGGGGATAGCACCCAGGGCAGCAGGGCTGATCCAGGTTTTACCCTGCTTCCGCCTCATATTCCACCTTGAGTTTGCCTTGGAGAGGGTCGGTGAGTGCAGGGAGGAGTTTCCTGCACATGGCAAGAATTCAGCATTTGGGCAAAGACTCCCCCTTATCTGAGTCCCCTCTTGTCTGTCCAAGACACTCGTGGCCCTGTTTCTGACCCCGTTGCCTGGTCTGTTCCCTTCCTTAGAGCAGCCACAGAGCCAGTACCAGCAGGCAGATGCTGGGGACCATCTGGCTGAAGCAACACCAAAATCCCCGTATTAATTCCTATCCCACATGGTCCTTTGGGATGCTCAAAAGATGACGGTCCTGTGGCAGGCAGGGCTGTGGTGCAGCAGAGCAGCACCTCGCTTCCAGGCCGTTCTGGCACGTCTTGCCATGCCCTGCTTGCTGCATCTGCCAGTTGGTGCTTGGGCCAGCACCCTCCCTGGAGATCTTGTTTCTGGAAACCGGAGAAGCCTTGGTGCTGCCCCGCCAGCTCCCCAAGCAATGGGAGGTGCTGCCGTCAGCCCAACACCTGCAGCTCAGCCTGCGACTGTTCCCATCCGGATCGCTTGGCGCGCTGCCGTGGGAGCAATGAGATCCCGGCGCCAGTGATGTGCCAGCAAGAGCACAAGGGGCGTTTTCTGCTTGGGGGATGATGCCAGGGCAGTGCAGCTGGGCTGGAGGGGCACCGGGAGGCAGGAAGAACTGTGGGTCCATCCCAGAAGCAGGGAGCCAGGAGCCTGGCTGTGTGTCTGGCATGTTTTGTGCACAGAGGCCGGGCTGCAGGAGTTATCGCTTGTATCCCACGTCTCCAATGGACTGTGTGCCCTGCTGCAGTGGTCTTCTGCTCAGGGTGCTGTGCTCATCTCCATCCCAGTTCCACCCGCTCTTCAGTGGCACCACATTCACTCAGTCAGTGAGGGAGCTGCAGCTGGTTTCTGATTCC
>VXBS01000100.1:0-41227 GCA_013400255.1 Sitta europaea
GAACATCAGGGATATCGGAAGTTCACGGACAAGGGAACATCACGGGCACAGGGACCCCACGGTCAGGGAAGCATCCCGGGATCCCAGCACAGCCTGTTACCGGGCACCACCCGCACTCTGTGCCGCATCCAGCCTTGCCTTTAACACTTCAGGGACGCTCCACCGCCTCCCTGGGCTGACCCTTCTAATGTCTGAGCACCTTTCCTGTGGAGAAATTGTTTATAATGGCGATCCTAAGCCTCCCCTGGCGCAGCTCCTGTCATCGCTGATTTCCTCATTCCACGGTGCCTCAGTCACAGAATCCCAGAATCACTGAGGCTGGGAAAGACCTCTGGGATCACCGAGTCCAACCTGTGCCCGATGCCCACCTTGTCCCCAGCCCAGAGCACTGAGTGCCCCGTCCAGGCCCTCCTTGGGCACCAGGGACGGGGACTCCACCACCTCCCTGGGCAGCCCCTTCCAATGTCTTATCACCCACTCCAGGAAGAATTTTTTCCTGATGTGCAACCTAAACCTTCCCTGGCAAGGCTTAAGACTCTGCACTCCTGTGTCACGGGTTGCCTCAGTGCCCCAGTGTGCCTGTGTTGGCAGGGGTGTGGAAGAAGATGAACTTTAATGTCCCTTCCCACCCCAACCCTTCTGTGATTCCATGGTATTGGCCTGCTGTGGTGCTGAAGCAGCTCACATGCTCAGAGTAACACAGCATTTTAATGTTTCTTCCCCTTTTTTCTGACATAAGTCTTACAAAACACATACATGCTTTATTTAAAACATGTGGCTAATCCAGCTGCAGTCAGGAGTCTCATTTGCATCAATAAAGCAGGATGGGATGCATAAACCTGCAGTGTTGTGGTCATGGGTTATTATGTTATTAAGTTACTGAGGGCTGTCTAATTTGTCCCTAATAAAGGGCTGCATTTTATAGGTAGTGCTGTAACACAATCCTACAAACGCTGTACTTAGTGGAAAGGGAAGCAATTATGCTGCGAGTCACGGATATTTAAAAGTAGTTTTACAAGCTGGTCTGTACATTACACTCGCCCAAGCATCAGCCTCATCTGCTGCACCTGGAGTGAGTGGTTGTAACTGGTTTGGCCTGTGTAGGAAAGAGGCACCAACCTACAAATTCAGATTATTAAGGTTGTTGCTTGATGTGTGTCCGGTATCTCCACATTGCGTGTAAGTTGGAGGGTTGGTTGGTTGGTTGTTTTCTTTCCATTTGGGATGTGCAAAAAAATGGTGAGTTTTTGGCAGCCATGAGAAGTGAATGAGATGATTTCAGTTCAAGTTTCTAAAGCTGGAGGAATAGTGTCACTACTGCAGTCTTGTTTTATTTATGTCTATAGTAGTTTTCTTACCATAGTTCCACTTTTGTCTCAGATTTATATTGGCACTAAGACTTGTTATTTTTTGCCACTGGAGATCTGTGGAGGGAATGAAAAAAAGAAATTGGGAGTGTGCTGATTTTCTTGTTGTACCTTACAGATGGAGAGACTAAAACAGAAATAGTTTTTGTAAAGTGACTTTTTTCCTAGGCAAATGCCTGTTTGGAGCTGAGTTTAAAAAGAAAACTCTCAGAAACTGATTGTTCCCTTTTATCACTCTGTGTTAAACCCTGACAGTTTTAGAATGTGTTATACCATAAATATTTTTATACTTAGTTACTTCATGGTGGCTTGTACTCTTGAGTTAATTGATTTATTATTTATTTGACATCCAAGACTAGTTTCTATTGCTGTTTGAAGTGAGTATAATTATGGGTTTGTTTCCTATTTTTCAAATTAATTAGTATCAGTATAAAGATTTACCTTGTAAATGTTTCCTTGATTCAGCAATCCAAACATTTAAGGACTTTTGGAGACTCAAGATCATGCTGCTGTACATTGTAGGCAGAAATTATTTTTCCTTCTTATGCTGCTCCTTTATTTTTTCTTTATTTCCCCTACCCCAGATCTCTCAAGTAATTGCAGAACAGCTCAGTAACTCCTGAATTATTTGATTACATTATTTTTCCCATTTCCTTATAGTAGCTCTTTCTTTTGTGGTACTCCTTGACATCCAGTTGTTTCCATTAGTTGCTGAAAAGGAATGACCTGGCTTCACCAGGGCTCCCTGATTTTGGGATGTTGGGTGAAGTAGCTGTGGTGGGAGGGCTGGGTTTGCAGCACACACTGTGGGTCGGGCACTGGGTACCTGTCCCACGAGGCAAAGCACAACTTCAGGAGCAAACTGCTGGAGCTCTCCCCTCATTCCCACTCTTCCCAGGGGAGGGAAACACTGCTCAGACCACTAAAGAAGCCTGAGAAAGGTCACCTGTAAGAACAATCCCAGTGTCATCTGCTGAGGAGCCGGTGACGGTCACAGGGCGTCCATGGAATTGTCCTTGGGACAAACTGAAGGCCATGGAGTTCCCATCTTTGTCCTTATCAGTCACCACCCTGGATCTCTATTTACACCTCCCAAACCACCACACAGCAGAGGGATCTTACAACAAGTGGATTTTTTGATTAGTGCAAAAACATCTTTATATTGTTGGGTTCACAGCAGGCTGAGAGTGGGAGTCTGTGGAAGAGTTACCAGTGTTGGTTGGCCTAGGACAAGTAGCAGGGATGAGGAAACCTTGGCAAACCTGCTTTTTCAGCTGTCATAGGCTATTCTCTGCACTGCCAGAGACACCAACACACTTGGCCAAGACATTATTAGAGCAGGCAGATATTGAATCCTCTGCCACATGCTGAGGTTTGGGTTTCTTTCCTGCTCTTTTTTACTTGGGGATTTTTTTCCCATTGAGTTGCTATGAAGCACTGATGGCTGGGTACTTGAGGGGAGGTGGCCAGGAGAGCTGGTGGCACTCCTCTTGTGTTCTTTTGGGAGTTTTGGAGGGGCAGAGGACAGGCTGGGGACAGGGGCTGGGGCTGGGGCAGCTGCTGGCTCTCTCCTGGCTCCAGAGGAAGACGGTCGGAGCCGCTGCTTGCGAAGGGAATTGGTTGCTGCCCCCAAACCCAGAACTGTTCCTCTTGCCATGAGGTGAGCCTTTGCTTGTAAGAGCAGCCACTGAACTGAGACCTTATTAACACCCTCCTCACCAAAAGCAGGACCTATCCCCCTGCTGGGGTGGCAGGATCTTGGGCTCAGCCCTGCTGGGGGCCGGGCTGGCACCGTCCTCTCCGTGCTGCTCCGAGTTTTCGCTGCACTGTAGCCCTGCACCTCCAGCCACAGCTCTGGAGCTTCTGAAACATCTCAGATCTCATCCCTGGATTTTTGCTCTTTCCCGCCCTTCTCACAGATTGGACATAAACAGAGCTAGTGTTTTTGTCACGAGTTTAATGTTTTGGATTCCTTTCTGTGGGGACCAGGTCTTCCTAAACCAAAACATCATGAAGAAACTGAGTTTAGAAACTCGGACGCTTCAGGCCTAGGAGACTCAGACTGCAAGACACCACCTCTGTCTGTTATTAAAGTGAAAATTCTACCTGCATTCATAATGCTTTATCTAATTTTTATTAAATTTCACAGAGTTCTTTTCTGTAACAAACTTTATTTTCAGTGCCAATGTGTTTGTTGCCAACAAGCTGGACACCTGGCTTCCCCAAAGATCACATGCATGTTTGCTAAGCTTGGCAAGTCAAGATCAAAATGAAATTATGATAAAAATCCATGTGGATTTTTAACTTGGAGTGTGAGGTTCAAGACAAAGGTGAGAAATCCTGAAGAGACTGGTGTGCTCTGTAGGTGCACAGATTGAGAAAAGGAGTTTATTTCCTTGGAAGTTACTGAGGTTGTTTTGAATAATAGTCTGATGAAGGTGTGTGCCCTGCTCATTCCCTTCATACTGATGTGGTTGCCTCAATGTTCAGTAATCTTAGCACTTTGCAAGTTCCTTCCTGTGTTAAAGAAAACGTAAGGGTTCGTATCTTGTTCTGATTATGAAAACTGATGCTGAGCATGTAATACTTCCCCAAAAAATAATCAGCGTAATCCTTTGATGAACATGTCCTGTATTAATTTGTCTCAGAGACAGTAACATTATGTTCTTACAGCTCTGTGAATAGTCAGTGCAGGTAAATTCCCAGGTGTGACAGGCATGGGAAGTGAGCAGAACTTGGTGCCTGTGCAGGTGGGCTATGCAGAAGCAGCTCTGCCTGGATTAATGGGGTGGCTCTGGACTCTGTGGTTTTCTAGGGGAGCTCCCAAACCTCTATCAACTGGTTTGTTCAACACTGGGTACTGCTTTAGATACTCAGAATCAGCACTTAAGAACTGCTGATAGTAAACTGATTTCCATCTGCACTTTCCAGGTGTGTAACATCAGAGAGCTTTGAACCTGCCAGAGGCAGAATATTGTCAGTGTCCTTCACACTGCTGTGAAGTCGGTGGAAGATGGTACAGAACTGTCTCTTGACTGAGGATTTGGTATATCCAAGTCACAAAAAGCTTTAATAAATCTCACCTGCTTATTTGAAAGTTTAGATGTTAGAATGTAAACTGCAGTTATGATTCAGTTCATAACTCTGTGGCTGGAGGATCCTGTAATCTGTTTATTTAAATCAGTTTTTGATGGTCTCTGCAGGATCCTTTGAGTTCTGCTTTACTGGATTCAAGGCAGAGACTACCAAGGAATCTTACCAGGACTTTGGTTGGCAGGTGTAGTTTATGAGAGATTAAAATCCACTGCAAAAATGAGTTATTAAAGCAGAGCATGACCTCTTCTGAGCTTAGCTGAGCCGAGCTTGTCATGCAATGCTCAAGGGTTTATCTGAAGTTCAAGTGATTTAATCAAAACGCTCCACCCTGTCTTTATCTAAATTACAGATGACAAATGCAACAATGAAAGTATTTTAACACAGAAGTGACCTTGGATACAGAAATTCACATAATTAAAAAACATGTCAAGGACCTGACACAGGTCTTCCCTCACAGGTCATCAGGTCTGGCTTTAAAAATTTATCTTGCCATTGGAAGAGTCTTCACTGCAGCTGGTGAACTGTGTGGAGAGCAGGATGTGATGAGCCTGTGTATGGAAATGCTGGAGCTTTGGGATGACTTCAGCTGGAGCTGGAAAGATGGCAGTTTCAGAACTATTTCTGACGAGGTCATTTGTGGGAAGTGAGCTCCACTAAATAAAACAGGAGCACTGGTACTGAAAGAGGAGTAGACAGGAGTGGCAGCTGGACCCTGCCAATCGTGCAGGAGGAGAAAGAACCACAAAATTAACTCTTCTGTGTTCTTTCAAAGTGATGTAAATCAGTCAGTGGCCTTGTCATTGTATTTCCACATGGCAGATGTGAAGGCAGTTCTCAACGTGAGAAAGTAGATTATTATGAACTTTATTGATTTTTTAATGGACTAATAATTGTCTCCTCTGTGGCTTGCTATAAATTTCTTTAAAGAGTAGATTATTCAGAGCAAGAGTCTTCTTTTCCCAGCTCTGACTGAAAAAATGTTCTGGGGGAGGCTGAACTTGGACAAGCCTGACTTGTAATGCAGCTGGTTCTGCATTTAATAATGCACTGGATTGAGAGGGTGAACAGGAGTTGAGAACAGAGGTAAAAAAATGCGATTGAAAAATCATCTTCTATTTTATCTGTTATTTCAAAAAAAAATCAGTAATTTTTTCAAATTAGCAATTACTGTTTTTTTATTGCCTGTTGACATAGAGAGGAAAGTAAACTCTGAAGTCAAATCTCTGGCCTACAAACATTTTACTCCAAATTGTAGATATCAATCTCTTTCTTTATACAGGCCTGTTGAACTCTTAACATCCATTACCATTACATAGTATAATCATCTTGGAGAATAAAGTGAAAGCAGTTGGATGTCTGCTTATGCTTTTGAACCCTTAATAATTTTATTTGCTTTATTTTAGAAGCAGCTCTTGTGCAAAGATTAGGTAGATCACCCCTCAACTCCTTTCCCTTCAGAATTTTCAAAAATGTTTGGCTACAAAGGGTTCCCTCATCCCCTGTTTTCCTACTGGATGATGCCAGGTTTCTTGTCCTTTGGTTCATTCTGTATTATTGGGATGCATGTACTGCATTAAAATAACTTGTGACTGGTGGTGTTTTTACTTCCTAAGGCACCAAGTTGGATTCAGGTTGTTCCTGGCTGACACTTGAGTTGTCTCAGCTGGTGACCTGTCTGGGACAAAAAAAGGCCCTGTCTTGGAAATCTGTGATGTGGCTCTTCTTTTCTGTTATCTACCCAGAGGATTACATTCTTTGCCTGTGGAGATTGTAACAAGAGCATCAAGCTCCAGTTTGCCATTAGGACTCTGTTGTGTGCTTGGTAATATTGATAATATTGGCAATAATGTTTGCCTTTCCCAAGGCAGGGCATGAACTTTCACACATAACAAAGCAATGTCTGGTTCAGTGGGTTCATCAAAGTGCTGCCCTGTCCAGGCCACCTCCTGTGTCCTCACAGTGAAGCTCAGGGACACAGTGCTGGGAGCTGACTTGAGGAGTTGCTGCTGGCCCAGGAGGAACCTCTTACCCTGGTCGAGTTCTGAGCACCACTTTGGACAAAGCCAAAGAGCACATCCCAAGGTCCGGGAGCCAGCATTGGTTATATCCCAGGAAAACAACCCTTACATGTTCTTAAAAATCCAGATTTCCAGCCTTCAGGGGGTGTCACAGCAGCAGAACCTTTCTCAGCCTGGGACATGGGTGTCCCCTGTTAAACTGGAGTGTTGGTTAAACCAAGCCCTTCCTTGGGGGCTTTCCCCCACATTGGTCCTTGGTCCTTGTGACTTTGCAGCTGGCAGTGCCAGTACTGACACAGCAGAAGGACCAGCTCTTGTGGAGTGAGGAATTGCTGAAGTTGGCGACAGTGGAAACTTTACTCGTGTCAAAGTCACCTTTATTTTATACCAGATTGCATCTGGTTTTTTGTTGTTGGGGATGGGGAACAGACCTGATGCTGGAGCTGCTGATGTTTCTGTTTTGCCTAATGCCTTTATTTCATTTATATTTTTAAGGGAGAAACTTTTTCTTTCAAACTAGAGCCTCATGGACTTAGCAATATCATGGAATATTTATTTATGAAAAGCAGTCACTGTTGTTCCAAACATCCAGTTCACCTGTTCAGCTTGAGTCTGTCACAACACTGATGGCAAGAGGCTTTCTTGGAAAGTCAGGAGTGTTGGTAAAAGATTCTGTAGAGAAAACATGTCAATCCTCAGCGTCCTCACAGGCACAAAGGAGAGCCTGTTTCTCCTGCAAGTGTTACAGTTTCCATTCCAGCTTTCAGAGTATCTCCTTTTCCTTTCAGATGAATCTTCGTTCTGTATTTACTGTAGAACAGCAAAGGATATTACAGCGTTACTATGAAAATGGAATGACAAATCAAAGTAAAAACTGCTTTCAGCTCATATTACAGTGTGCACAAGAAACTAAACTGGATTTCAGCGTGGTCAGGGTAAGTAGTGAGGCCTTCCTAATTTGTTAAGTGTACACATTCATTGCTTTACATAAAATACAGAGAGGTCTGGAGTCTCTAACTTTATCCTTGTCTTAAATCAGGCTTCAGTGTGTGTGTGTGTGACACATTCATTTTTACCCAGTGAGCCTATTTAGAGTTTGTTTTCTCTGAAATATCTTCACATGACTGTAGAATTTAGCAGGGGCCTGGGTTGCACAAGGAGTGTGTTTTGTTCTTTGTCCTTGGTTGAGATTTTAAAAATTATTTATTAAATTACAACGTGGCTTGCCCTACAGAAACTTTGTATTTCTGTATTATTGTATCAGAGCAAGGTCACGTTATTAAGAAACTATTTTTCAGCTAAATAAGTTTCTATAAATTAATATATTTGGGGAAAATAATTGTGAAGCTATTTCTTTTGATGCACTCTGTCACACTTGTATTCCACATCACAATCATAAATATTGTGGTCCCTGTGGTTATTTACAGTGAGGACATTCTTTTCCTATAAAACAAGAATGTCCCAGTGCTAACAGGAGCTCTTCCAGAGTCTGTGAATTCCATGGGGAAGGGAAATAATAATCCCTTTGTGAAACACTAGACAACAAAATGGCTGTTGTCCGAGAGCAGAAATAGAAATCCTGAAGCATTAGATGGAAAAATAACAAAGGCTAGTGGAGCTCCCAGGAGCTGCTGTGCCACTGGACACTGAGGAGGAGCGAATGGCACCAGACTGGGTTGGTTTTTAATTGGTTTAACAGTGGCACATTGACAATTAACAACCCTGCTCCCAAATTCTTACCTGGATTCCCCTCCCTCAGAACACTCTGGAAACGTTAAAAGTTCCTTTCTCAGCTCGAGGTGGTAGAAGCTGTGGAAGTCAGCCAGGGATTCAGGCTCCTGGGGCAGGCAGGCAGTTGTAACAGGAACCTGGATGCTGATGGTGCAGCCAGGGCTGGTTTGGTATTTTTGTGCTGATTGAATGTCCTAGAGGAGTCCCAGCACCCCTCTCCTTACAGTTCTCTCCATCTTCATGTTTCCTTTCCCTCTCCATTTCCCTTCCTGCAATCAAGTATCATTCCTTCTGTTTTCTTCCCTTTCTGAGCCCTGATTTGCAGCACTTAAACTTTTTCTTACTTAGGAAGTACAATGGAAACAGATCCAGCGTTTGTCCTGCATTTGTCATATTTTGGCATGATCTTACCTTTTCTCTTCTTTGCACTCCTCATTTCTGCTTCTCCTAATGCCCCCTTTTTTCCTTTATTTTTTTTCTATAAAACTCTTGGTCAGTGATTAGTTCCTTGCAAAATGGCACTTGAGATGCAGCTGGTACTTGCAGATAGGATTATAATAGACACATGAATTCCCTAAATAAATTGGTCAGCAGAATGGGGCTCAGCAGAGGCAAAGCTGACCAGTAACTGACATTACACCGCACCTTACAAATTGTGCCTCAAATTAGACATTTTGTAAACTCTGACGGAAAAATTAGTAGAGTGGAATTGTGTATGGCAGGGATGTTTGTTTTCCTGTAGGAAATTAGTCACGGTGATGTCAATGAAATAAATCGTGACATGAAATCAAGACATGAAATAGATCTTCAGGGTAACTTCAAGACATGAAATAGATCTTCAGGGTAACTTCGAGACAGGAGGCACGTCGGGATTTTTGGGAAGCTGGGGCTTTGGAGCTGAGGCTGGGGTTGTCCTGTGTCTGACTTGTGGATCCCAAAGAGGAGAAGCCTGGATTTCTCCCCTGTATTGTTCAGGCCTGTATTTCCACCCTGTCATGTTCGCTGCATAATCAGTACATGATTTACATATTTGTAAACTTAGATCTCAACTCGAACACTTACCATGTCATCAGATCTGCTTAAAAATGGAATTGCTAATTTTTTTTCCTGTTTCTTTGACGCCTCGTGCTGTGTTCGCTGCCGTCGTTGGCAGACGTGGGTTGGCAACAAGCGGCGGAAGATGAGCAGCAAGAGCGCCCTGGAGTCCGGGGGCACCTCCCCGGGGACAGCCCCGGCCTCTGCCGCCGTGCCCCCGGAGGCAGCAGTGAGGAACGTGGTGAATATTGCTCGATCCCAAAGCCAGCAATCCTCTTGGACCTCTTCTAACAACGACGTGATAGTGACTGGTATCTACAGCCCCGCCAGCTCCTCGGGCCGGCCCGGAGCCGCCCGGCACACGAACGCCTCGGTGGCAGAGCTGCACAAAACCTCCCTGCCACGCTTCCCGGGCAAGAGCGACGCCGACTTCCAGCAGCAGCACATCCCCCTGGGGCGGCAGGTACCCCACTGCAAGAACGCGTCCCTCTTAGTGGGGGAAAAGACCATCATTCTGTCCAGGCAAACGAGCGTGCTCAATTCCGCCAACTCCATCTACAGTCACACGAAGAAAAGCTACGGCAGCTCCTCGGTGCAGACGGCGGAGCTGGTGTTACCTCAGAAGCCCATGATCTGCCACCGGCCCTGCAAGGCCGAGCCCCTGGGCTGCCCGCGCCTGCACAAGGCCGAGCAGGCGGCCCTGGCGCCGCACGCNCGACGGGCTCGTGTACCACGGCCGGGAGTTCCACCTGCCCGCACGGACCGCACTGCACACCACGGCCAGCGCCATCTACAGCTCCGCCAACGCGGCCAGAAGCACCTTCGCTCCGCATTTCACGTCTTCAAGTCAACTGAGGCTGTCGCAAAACCAAAATAATTACCAGGTAATCCATCAGTTTCTCTCTGCCTTCGGACCTCCCATCCGAGGGTGTGGAGAAGCGCTGTTTCCTTTCAGAGTTGGCAGCTATTAAGCAGTAAGTTCACCTTTCTGCGGGCTGTGCTCCTTTTATGCCTTTCAGCGGAGGTAATTCCTTCCCAAACACAGTGCAGGCAGCACTGCAGTGTGGTAGCACTTTTGCCTGTCCAGCCGAGGTAGCCATACATTGAAGATCAGTGAGCATTTCACAGGTTCCATGGCTAGATTTTGGCTGCAGAGGTTCATACCTACGAGCTGCTCAAGCCTGTGTTGTCCTGGCTGTTCCCCGTGGACACACATCGCACAAGCTGTGGTTTCCTGCTGGCATTTGTGCCTGTGCTCACCCCATTGATGTCAGCTTGGAGTCCTGAACCCCCTGTGCAGGTGGCACCCTCTGGACCTGTGTTCTGCCAGGGATTAGGATCCCCTGGCAGGGACTTAACTCAGCTTCCTTTCCCACAGCACCTAATTCAAATCAGTTTTATATTCCAGCATCTAATTCAAATAATCAGTTTTACATTCAATCCCTTTATTCCTTTTCCTGTACTAAAATCCCTTTAGTGGTACTGAGGGGAAATTAAATGCAGATCATTGAAGAACTAAAAGATGTTTAGGAGAAACTGCAACACTTGACACATTTTTTTTTTTTAGTTTTTGGTATTACAAGGGGAGAGGTACTTTTGCAGGGAACATCCAAATTGGTATTTTTCCTGGATTTTTACACCATCTGGCATGACATAGCCTGGAGACACTGAGGTAAAAGTCTTTTAAGGCTGACAGGATGTGATTCTCTGTGTGTCACCTGCATGCATTTGCCTATTACTGCCTTTTTATTTTATCCTGAAAATAAACCATGTCGACAGCATTTCAGCTTTTCCTGTGCTTTGCTCACCAGGATAGAGAACAAGACTTTGTAAGTCTTGGTTTTTAGGTTTTTTTTAGTTTATCTTTTCTTTTTTTCCTGACTTATTCCTATCTCATGTGACCATTTGAAAGAAGGCTTCTGAGTCCCAGTCAGTGCCACTTTTCAGTGCCACTTTTCACTTGAATTTTTACTTTTCTGGATAAACCAGAGGTTTGATGAACAGAGAGTAAATTCTGGGGAGTAGATGGCACATCAGATGGGCTGCTCTCCTTTACTCTCAAATCTGTCAGTGTTTGCTGTTACGTTTCTTACTTGGTTATAGAATTCCCGAAATGCTGTTTGCTTTTGCCATCCCAGTTTCACAGGAGGAGACAAGCTGTAAATGTGCAGATCAGTCCAATAAAGGGTTGGTGAAAGTGCTTACAGTTGAGTTAAGGACATTTTTTTAAGTTTCATGAAGGGAAATCCATGCCCCCATTAGCTGTGTGCTCATGGTGCTTTATTTCACTCTTGAAAAAGCATCAGAGAGATTGAATTCTTCTCTTTTAAATTTTTAAAAAATGAAATTCAGAATAACTTTGTTTGGGGTTTTATGGGGTGGGAGCTGAGTCTCTTTGAAGAGCTAGAACAGTTCATGGTAGATGATCTGTCTGTGTGGTGTTTTATGGATTGGGATAAGATCTCTGGAACTTTGTTTTGGTTTTTTTTTAACTTCTCCCTGTTGTAACACCATAACTGTTTTTTTGATAAGTGTGAGTCCACCTGTACCCCAGGTGACCTCCATGCCTGTCTCAGACACCCTGTTCTTTGGATTTGGAATGTGGATGGAGGGAGCTTCTGTTTCCTGTCATATCCCTTGTAGTTCCAGAGTTTTAAACCTTGGAAAAGCTGAGCAGGATGCTGTTAATTCTCTTATTGCTGTGAGCATGCACCCTGTGAACCCCTGAGGTGACACTTCTGGGTATTAGAGACTTTCTAAGGTGCTGTCTTAAATCCTTTTAGGCTTGTACAGGATGACACTTCATTTTTTTGTAGTCAGTTTATGTTAATTTTATTGCCCGTGTTTAGCTAATTCATCTATCAGCACAGAGATGAAAATCCTTAAACTTGGGGAAATCTTCTTGAATTTAAAAATAGATTAAACCTGAGCTAAATGATTAGTGAAGCAGTTGAACATCCAAGCAGATGCTTCTTCAAAGTCAGGACTGTGTGATTCATGTTTTGATGAACTAATTACTGTCATATATTGGTGGGGTATCTAATTAGCAATTAGTTATAGCTTCCTTACTGGTTCAATTTATCAAATTCATGTTAGTGTAACTTAAGATTGAATTTAATTAAGTGATCAATTTTAATGCCTGAGCAGTTTCAGTAAACAAATTCTTCAGCCTACTTGCTTGCCTTAGTTTGACTTCAGAGTGTGTTGAAGTAGAGAGGTTATCTGTGCAGTCCTCCAGGCTGAACTGGGGTTTAGTCTGGGTTTCTTCCCCCAACCCAAAGGGACAGGAGCACTGAGAATCTGTGTATTTTTATTTACTTTGTTCCCAAGCCCAGCCCTTGTGCCTGTGTGACTGAGGCAGCTCAGAACAGTGCCAAGCACATTGTCTTTCAGGCACATGAGGTGAACTTGGCTGCTTTTGGCCTCATCCCTGTCAGAACTGTGTGCTTTTGTCTTCCCAGCAAGCCTTAATGTTCTGCCAGGTAGATTTTGCTTTATTCCCATGGAAAAGGACTTTTTTTTTGTGGCCCCCTTTAAATTAGTGAAGAGGAGCCACCTGGGTGGTTCCTCAGGGTGCCTTTGCAGTGGGTTCTGTGGAGTGAAGCTGTTGTCTGGGATACAGGGTTGTAACAGACATAACTTTACAGAATTTCTAAAATACGTGTGTGTGCAGTGAAAAAATTCATATTTTGGCCTCAAACCCTGATGCAGGCTGGCCCTTGGGAGGGGAGGGTGCTCCCTTCCAGCCCCCCTCAACCCTTTTTGTGCTGTAATGAGAAAGGGTCTGACCTTGGGTGACCTCCAAGTGCTTCCAGCTAAAAACTTGAAGAATAAAAGTGGTTTACTTGCTTGTGCAGCAGACACCTGTACCAGGACTGGTTGTGCTCATGCTGCAAGAGCCATCAGTGAAGCACTTTGCAAGTGCAGAAGCTCTCAGTGCAGTTTGGTTCAGTCAGCAGACGTGCACAGGTTTTTTCCTCACATCCATGTGTGTGATGACTTGAGGTGATTGATCTCTCCAGAGCTGTGTTTAGTCTCTCAAGCATTGCTTGTCTGCTGCAGAAGATGAACATGGAATCTTAAATAATCTAAAATATTCCAGGCTGTGACACACCTCAGATGGTCAGGGAAAACACTCTGAGATTTCTGTTTAATGGACTCTGACCTCTGGGAATGATGGAGAAGCAATAGGAATGGAAGCAGCTCTCTTGTGCCTTCACACCCCTTCCCCTTCCTTCTCCATTCTGATATTCTAATTTTTCTGCTGGTACTCAAATCTTTAACATCAGGCATTGAACAGCTCAGTGACAAACACAGGTGCATTTTTTCTGGAAGCTGAAGTGATGTAGCAGGAAAAGATGTGAGGGCAGCTCAGTCCTCAGCCCTCATCTGACTGCTCATCCTGCCAGTGTGGGACAGATGGAAGGACAGACTGCTGCTGTGAAATACAAGGTTTGGGTACCAAAAGTACAGAAACACCCACATTGTCTCTGTGTCATCTTGCCATCACCCAAAGAAACAGTGTTTTATTCTTGGCAGTAAAGGTGAGTGTGAGTTTGGTTTTGAATCTTGACCTTTTTACAGATGTTGGTGTCAGAATTGAATGTACAGTGCTGAAGTCTCAGGATTGGCTCTCACAGCAACCTAAGCTGCTCTTGTTTTCTGTTCTGTTTCCTCCTTCCCCTCTGCAGATTTCAGGAAACCTTACTGTGCCTTGGATTACAGGTTGTTCCAGAAAAAGAGCAGTAAGTACATTTCCATTTAATGCATCTAATGCATCAAGTGAAGCAATGAAAGTTGATAAAAATGCATTTTTGAACGTGTCAGTTCTATTTACCTTGGGTGGGTTTTTTCCCTTTTTCCTTTGGTACAAACATTATCTGCAGGTGCAGTGTTTCAGTTGAGGTGAAGTTGATGTCTACCATTAAAAGCAGGCCAAGGTCATAATCCAGTGTAAGGTGATGCCCAGGTAGGAATCATGCTCTTAGCTCAAATACAACATCTGAATTAATAGGGGCTGAGAGTTTGGAGCTCAGAATATGTCTTTTATATTGAAAATGAAGTGGTTGTTAATTGAGGCAACTGAATGCTTAAGAGAGTAACTCCCTCTGCAGCTTCTCTGCACGTGCACAGAATTAGCCTGTGCTGGCTGTAGGAACTTGATCAAGTCTAATTTTATCCACATAAATGTCATTCCACAGTAGCAGAATCAGCCAGGTTGGTGTCCTCAATTCACAGGCAACTCCAAACCATAACACAAGGTATGAAACAGCTTTTGTCAGGGAAAAAAAATCCTCAGCCCAACTCTGCTGTTTAGTTAGTGCTCAGCATTTCCAGCTTGTCTTTGATGAGGTGTCAGTTCTGCCTCCTTACCATGGAAATCCAGCCTCAGGTGGGCTGGTACAGCCAGACTCTCCAGGGGCTGCTCCTGCTCTGGCAGAAGAAACAACTGGGGAGGTGTCTGTCATGGGAAGCAAACACCCCAGTCTGTGGAGCTGGCAGTGTCCTGGAACCCTGGCAGTGTCCTGGAACCCTGGCAGTGCCCTGGCCATGCCCTGGCAGTGGCTGCAGTGTTGGCTACTAGGCAATGGAAGAGCCTTTCCTTGGTTTCTCCTGCTGTAACCAGTATTTTTTCCTTTATTATTTTCAGTTCTTTAGTCTGCAAAAGTTGTGAGTGTGGCAGTGTTTCCTGTATGAGTCTAAGGACCATCACATTAATGGTGTTTCCTCTCAGACTTTTTCTAGGTCTCAGCTGAAGCACTTCCAATTTCTGCAGAGTTTGGTACAATCACTTACTTCTTTTTATACAGGGAGCACTTTATAAGAGCATCTCCCAGAGGAACTGGTACTTTTATACAAATCCTGTTGTGCTCAATCCATCTTTTTTCTTTCCTAAGTGCTAATTCTCTTGAGGAGGCTTTTTAAAATGCAGCTCTTTTCTGGAAGGCTCATCCCCTCTATCACTTAATGACCTTTCAGAGCATCTCACCAAGGAGCTGAGGAGTGTCCTGGGTAGAGATTCACAGCTAAATGGAGAGGTTTTCCCCTCCCTCCCAGTGCCCTGCCACCCCATCCATAGCCAGTATCCAGCTGTAAGGTAATCCAGGTCAGGTGTGTGACCTGTCAGGTACAAATTCTGCTGCTGAGGTGGTTTTAAGAGATCAGTGCTGTTCTGGGGGTCAGGTGAGTGCCAGAGCCAGCTTGGATTTGGCAGTGGGAGCACTGTGCTGGGAGTGGGGTGAGGTTGGCCCCTGCCTGCAGCACTTGGAGGGATTGTTGGGCATTGTGGTCATGCTGGATAGCTGACCCCAGCTGTAAAAGACATTTCTGGAGTAAATTCTAAACTATGAAGGATGTGGAGGTGCCTGTTCATTAGTCACAGAATCCTTAAGGTTTGAGAATGCCTTTAAGATTCCAGACAGAGTCCAGCTGTCAGCCTAGCATGGTCACCCCTAAACCATGTCCACACGTTTTTTGAGTACTTCCAGGGATGGTGATTCCACCCCTGCCCTGGGCAGCCTGTTCCAATGCTTTACAACCCTTTCAGTGATAAAATATTTCCTGGTATCCAACCTGCCCTCACCAGGCCCAGCCTGAGGCCGTTCCCTCCCCTCCTGTCCCTGTCCCTGTGCCTGCCCCCCCAGCTGTGCCCTCCTGTCAGAGCTGTGCAGAGCCAGCAGGGCCCCCTGAGCCCCCTCTGCTCCAGGCTGAGCCCCCTCAGCTCCCCCAGCCCCTCCTGGGGCTCCAGCCCTTCTCTGTCTCCAGCCTCTCAATGTCCTTCCTGCAGTGAGAGACCATTAAGGGTAGTTATTAGGGAATTATTCTTCCTTGGACCTTTACTCATTTGTCTTTTTAATAAAAAAAAAATGCATAAAACCCATTGGTTAATACAATTAATACACACATATATCTGTGTCCAGATTTGTGGCTGCACTTTCCCAGTCTGAGTGCAGAATCAGCTCCTTCAGGAGAAAAGCTGAGGACTTGGCACTCTAAAACTGCTGGGTACACACAGGGGTAAGACAAGCAAAGGAGAAAAAGCTCCTACTTCCTAGAAACTTTGATTTCAACTGTGAAATTCTTCTGAATAAAGAGCGTGAAGGAACAGAAATAGAATGGATAGAGTTGTACAAGTGCCATTATGGCAATTACTGCCATTCAAACAGGAAAAAGGCTAATCTGTATTTTGGTAAAAATGGAGAAGATTGTCTTTTAGATGCTCTGAATTTTTAATCTTCTGCCTTGATGTTTTGTTTCCCTTGCCCTGTCCTTCAACTGTATCAGGAGGGAAATAAAAGCTGTGCAGTTCTGCAGAAACTCTTTCTTGTGTGTTCAGCTCTGCTGTAGGATGATGTAATCCTGATTGTTAATGAATATTAGTCTAGAAATACCACCCTCTCAGTAACTCATGAGAGTGTCTTTGGAAATGACAGAGTTCTGTGTTCTGTCCTGTGCATGTGCAGTGGCCTTTATGAATGCATTGATTTTTGGTTTTTCACAGGGTGGTGGAAGGATAACAAGGATTCAAAAATAACAGTGAAGGTACCAGTTAAGGAGAATTAAAAGGGAGAAAATATCTTCACTTCTGTTCTTAAGTCTCGAGTGCACTGACTGTGCTTCAGTTCTGTGTCATCTGAGGTCTGAGCAGAATGGTTTGTGTCTGTGGTAGGTCTAGAAGGGCTGGTGTGCTCTGGAGAACATTTGGCACTTAGGTGGTGACTCTGGGTAAGCTGTGCCTTAGTGTGAAGCTTTATTTCAGGGGAGAGAGGGGGCCTGTCTGCCCTGAGCTTCACTTTGGGGGGTCTAGGCTCTCAGACTGATGTATTTGGGGACAGGAAAGGCCTGAAATGGGCAGAGTGCTCGATTTTGGGGTTTGTATCATTGTTTGTACATTGGCTTTTGAACAAAACTCTGGAGATGGAGGCAGTAAAGTGTCCCCTCTGTGTCCTGCCTGTCACAGGAGGGCAGGCACACTTTGGGCAGGTGGGAGACCTGCCCCAGCTGTTCTGGGCACAGCAACACAGCTGGATTTTGTGGGGGAGACACATCAGTACAACTCTAAAGAAAGATCTGGTCTCTGCAAGGCTCAGGAAAACAACATGAGCTGAGAGCAAACTCCTCAGAGCAGCTTCACAGAGAAACCCCAGCAGGGATTAAAGCTCCTGCAGTCAGGGGGCACCTCAGCTCTGCCTTTGGGTTTAAAGCTACTCCAGGAGGAACTTGGGGACTTCTCTCCACCTTCTTCTGCTCTCCCAGGAGGGGAGAAAATTTGGGTTAGTCAAGTCAGTGGGAGTGTGTCTGAGTGAGACAGTCAAGGTCTGCAGTGAGGGGTGAGCCCAGCTGCAGGAACACTGCTTGGTCCTACTTGGTGGCATTTGGAATAGTGACCAAAGTGTTTCCTCCTGTGAGCTATTTTATTATGTGTCTCAAGCCGTTTCTGCAGTGCTGATACCATCCATAACATGGCATGGCTTCTGGCTGGGGCCAGCTCCTCCTTGTCCCACAGCAATGCTGAAGGAATGCAAAGGGGGACAAGTCTGGTCATCTTTTTATTGCATGATGTGCTGCACCTCAGTGCCACAAATCACCTGTCTGCTGTGAGCCTGCAGGCAAGGAATGCATCCTGTCTGAACAGGAGCTGCAAAACTTCCTGGTCCAGTGTGCAGAAGACATTAATAGATCAAGTGAGAATCATGGTAATTACCATCTAAAAACCAGATTACTTGAGGCTGAACATTCACTATTTCACAAATCAGCTCAAAATCTCCAGAAGGATGTCATCAGTTTGTGTTGTTTGAGGGTTGCTTTGGAAATTAGAGTGAGGTGACTGAGGCTAGACTATTCATTACATTGATATAGCTTTTTTCCATCTTTTTAGTTGAGTTTGATTTAGAAACAGGTATTAACAGAATATCTGTAATTTTGGCAGAGTGCTGAAGCAGTTACAGCTCTTCTCACAGTGGGGTGCTGTGAAATATTTATCAGTTCTGCTTCCATCAGAGCAAACTTCAAGCTTACCCAACCAGTGGGGAATGATGCAGAAAGTCTCTGCTGCAGAAACCTAAGAGTGTGTGCCCTGATGGGGTGTGAGCAGGAGGTGAACAGAGGTGAAGGCTTTCTCCAGACACCTTTGTGCCTGAGCTTGTGCAGCTGTGTCCAGCCTCAGCTCGGGCTGGGTGTCCCTGACAGGGGCAGCTTGGTGGCACTGGTGAAACCTGAAGCTGAAACCTCAGGCTGAAGGAATGTGTAATAATCTGGCACAGCTTCGATGAGGTTAAATATCTTGGTGTGTTAAGGGAAAAAGCAGACCTTCAGAATTTGTATGTGGGAAATCAAGAAATGATAAACTGAAGAGCAAGAATGAAGTTAAATGGTGCAGATGGGAAAGGAGAAATGTCTGGAGTGATTCAGAAATCACTGTTAAAACACACAGATGAGATCTTGAGGTGGGAGTTGATAATTCCCTTAAGAAAACAGATATTAATTGGTGTCAGGGTTCAGAGAGCTCCATGCTGATGTCACTGGGAAAGGTGAATAAGGCAAAATGACACTGTGCTTGTATAGAAGAATCTGGGATTTGTTCATACCTTGAATACTTTGAGTGCTTGTGATCTTCCCATTCCTCCCAAAATATAACAGAGAAGCACTGACAGGGATCAAAGGCATGGAAAATTTGTTTGTGAGAGGTTTGTTTGCTAAAAATAACCATTACCTCAGCCCATTTCATCACCAAGTATCAGAACTGAATGTTGATTTAATATGATTTCACTGCAATTGAAACAGTGCTCAGCTGCAGCATAAATGCAAGTTATGTATAAAACCTCAAGCTCTTCCATTTTTTAGCATGTCTTTGATTAATAATCTGAAACTTGTGTTAGCTTTTGTGCACGTGGCCTGAAACCTTTTCAACTGATGCCTAAAACCCAATCTAAAAAGGCAGGCTCCAAGAAGAGGCAGGATGAGGACACTCCAGTGCGTGTAATTATTCATCCCAATTATAGACACCGGATTTGCACCACAGATATTGCTGCACGGTGGGGGGGACGAGGGGCTGGGCAGAGAGCCAGGAATGTCTCTGATAAACTGGGTCATCTCTTGTAAGGATGCTGTTGTTACACTTGGGAGGTCGGGGATGAGCTGGGTTTAACCCTGAGCACGGCACAACTGCTGATTCACTTGGCTTCTCCTTGGGAGTGGGGAGGCTGGGTTCTGCTGGACAAAGCCTCTCCTGCTTTTTAAACCTTGGCCAACAGAAATGTAAAGGGTTCAGCCAGCACTGTCAAGGATAAAGCCAAGCCTTGAATCAGCAAGCTGGGTAACTGAAGAGAGGAAATGAGAATTGTATTCAGAGCTGAGTTAATGACGTAAAAAATAAGAACTGAATTACTGGCTTGCCTTCACCTATAAGTATTGTCATAAATATGAAGCTTTCCAATGTTATCTTTTGATAGTTTTTCCTATAATGATGAATATTATGATATTTGTAGGGCTCTTAGATTTTCCTCTTGGTCCCTCATTTCTTCTGATGATCTTAAGCATGAGAAGGTTATTAGCTAAACTGATGGAAGCTTGGTTACATGTACAATGTAGAAATTCTGTCCTTTATTTTCTGACAGAAGTCATTATGTAATTTTTAAGCAGTTTATAATGCAGGAGTCAAACTTGGGTATGATCCATGTCAAGGGGATGATCCTGTAATTGAAGGTAGTTTGTGATTTCCCTAAGAAATTGCTGATAATGCCCATGGCACAGCATGTTACACAGAGGAGCTCATCTGGAGCTGAGATTTGGATGTGCTCAAGTGTCATTTACATCTGCTGAGCTTAAGGGGTGACACTGATCCCATGATGCTGGTGCAGCAATTGAGAGCAGGGTGTGTAAATGATGATCCTTCAGGATCTCTGAGATCCCACTGCTGCTCACTTGGCAGCACAGGGGCTCCTCAGTGCTGGTCTTGGCAGAGCAAAATGGCTAAAATGAGACAAAGTAGAATATATAAGTTATATTAACATAATTATACAGCAGTTGTGAGGTGAAAACCATTGAATAGTGATGTATTTAATAAGATTTTTATTGAATCACTTGCAGTAGGTCATCAAAATTAACATCTATCCACTAAAATGGAGAAGATCTGACTTTGCTTTTTAAGGAAAATTTTTGAAGGCCAGGTGCTTTTGCTAAGATCTGCTTTTTCCATGTAAAGTCCTTGTTTTGAGTAAGTAGAAGGTGAGCAGGCTCTGCACCTTCCTGAGCCCCATCTCTGAGGAACTCGAGGCAGGCACTGGGTGTCTTTTGTCCAAGGCTGGATCCTCTTGCAGATCACTTTTCCTGCTGCCCAGGCCTTGCCCTGGCTTCTTTCAGGAGAGGAAGCCTTTCTGAATAACTGAAAAGCCACATGGCAAGAAGAAACCTGAGCTTCCTCCAGCAGCAACTGGACTTTCTTTGGGTTTTGTTCTAATTTGGCCAACACAACCACTGGGGTGGGAGAAGAGAGCCTGAGCAAGGTTTCTCCCTTCCCTGTGCTGTTCCTCCAGGCACATTTCCTGGTGCTGCACAGAATTTCACAGAATATCCTGAGCTGGAAGGGACCCACAAGGATCACGGAGTGCAGCACTTCAGTGAATGGGCTGAAATGAGAGAGTTGCACCTGGGAGGGCAAATGTGGCTGTTCCAGGGGGGTTTAGGCTGTGGATGTTAAATGTGAGGGATTGCTGTTGCACTGACCACAGGGAGGGAGCTCTGGAGTTCACTGTGAGGGCTCCCAGCAGTGTGAGCTCTGCAGCACCAGCAGGCAGTGTTAGTTTTTATGTTTAAAACCCACCCACTGCCCTTCAGGAGCTGAGGTTGCCCTGAGCAGGTGGCCAGGACAGGGCCCTGCATGTCTGTGCAGTGTGAGCATGGCTGTCCCTCCTCTCTGCCTTCCCTGCCCTCAGTGCTGAGCAGAGCTCTTCCCAAGCCCCAGTCTCTTTTGCAGCAGCTCTACAAGGAGCTCTTGCTGCAGTGATCCAGGAGATGCTGTCCTTTTGCTCCTTGGCCATGGCTTGGAGGCAGGAGGAGCTCAGGGCAGGCGTGCAGCCGGGGATTTGGCTGTGCCCAGGTCTGGAGCTGCTCTCTGCTCAGCCCAGAGCAGCCTCCAGCAGCCAGGAGGCTCCTTGGGGCTGCACATGGCCTGGGGCATTGTGCCCGGGAGCAGCTCCTGTGCTGGGCTGTGCAGGGCTCAGGGCTGTGCAGGGGCTCCTCACCAGCCCCACTCCACCCCAGCACCATGTGGCATGGGCAGGGAGCAGCCCCTCTCCTTGCAGGCTGGGATGTGGAACCGCAGCCAGGGAAAGCTCTGAGTGCCTGGTAGGCACTCCATGAAACGTGGATTCATTACAGCTGGAAAAGACCTCTAGGGTCATCTGGACCATATTCAGATTTATCTTTTTACTTTTTGTGTCTTTTTACTGGGATTACTTTAGGAAGACAAAGGTTTGATGCCCCTATTTTGTGTTCATACACTGAGGAGACTCAAGTGCTTCTAACATTTTGAGAAATAGTAATTTTTAAGAAAAGAAAATTGCAACAATTACAATATTCTGAAGATTAACAAAAGCTAGAACTGGGAACTGTACAAGATTGTCAAATGATCCTAGTTCTCTAAATACTTTATTCCTACTTAAAAGTATTTCTTTCTAGCTTTTAACAGTTTTTAAATGAGCAAACACATAATTCAGCTATTGAAATAATGGCACATGGGCTACAAGTTACCAATGCAGACTTTGTGGTTGGTTCTGTGTCCTCAGAATAGCAAGAGAAGTGAAAAACCTGGGTTGGTATAAGGAAACTGTAGATTTTAGATAAAATACTGCATGAAAAGCTTTTGCTAAAGCTTGGAAGCTCTACTAGAGAAATACACTCTGTGCTCACCGGTTCAAGCAATGGTAAGATGTTTAGGAATTCTTTTTCAGTGTTGCTCCTTTTATCACTGATCCACTATCACATGTTTTGAAAGTGTAGACAAAGAGTTTGGGAACTCACAGATAAACAGTGGAACCAATTTAAACTCAAGCTCACCACATAAACATTAAAGTATTCCCTTTAGGAAGTCAGAATCCTTTGAATTATGCATGTGTTGTAGTTTGCAGTAAGATAAAAGAACTTTAAGGGGGGAGGGTGAGAAACTTGAAAAGCCTTTAAGGAGTAATTTGCATAAATTGGGTGGAGAGAGTAAACAGCACAAGGGGGAAAAAAAGTTATTTTCAGTAAGGCCTTATAGGATGAGATAAAACAAATTACCAAAAAAATCAGGTGGAGCTAAAACAAAGCTGAAGTGCCTTAAACTTGTGTTAATGCTGCCGCTGCCTTTACAGCAAATCCCAGGGAACTCTGAATAAAAAAATAAAAAAAAAAAGAAATCAAAAAACTCCAAATTCTGAAGGCAGTCTTAAAAGAGAAGAAGAGGCATGGAGACAGTAGAATGTGTGTGTTACTGTGTGGGAGACCTCTGGCCATGAATGCTCAGGATAAGCAGATTTTTTTTCAATCTAACAATATATTTTTTATCTTGCAGTTACAGGACCGCACACAATTTAGTGACCGAGACTTAGCTACCCTAAAGAAATACTGGGACAATGGCATGACCAGCCTGGGCTCAGTCTGCAGAGAGAAAATTGAAGCTGTGGCTGCAGAATTAAATGTTGACTGTGAAATAGTTCGGGTAAGAAATCCAGAGTCTTCCCTTATCTTGTCGCAGGAGCAAAAATAGGACAGATGAAAGGTTTTAAAAATTTCATGAGGAAGCTTGAAATAGATTTCACGTATTACATAATGAATGACCATGTTGGAAGTGCTCTCCTGCTCTTTCTGCAGTCTATATTTAGTAAAAGCCCTCAGGTGAGAGTCCTATTGATCAGCAGCAGAAGCAGCACTAGGAGCTGGTTGACATTCTCTTGAGTAAGATTTTAAGTAAAAGTGTTAAATTTTTGAGGGAGATCCTAGAAGACTGAAAGATACTATTTATATTGCTAATAAGATACCAAAAAAGGGCTTTTCTAAAAGTACAGGGAAAATACTTCTCATTCATGCTTGTAGGGAAAGGAAATTCATGCTTGTGTGAAAGGAAATGCTTCAAAATAGGAAAAAATTATTTTACAAGACTATCTTGAGGGCCCATTGAGGTGTGATGGAGGAATTCTGGGTCAGTTCAGTTTGATGGTCCCTGTAGGTGGCTGAGGGAGCCACAGGTGTGCTGGGGATACCCTGACTCCCAAAAACCTCTGCACATCATCTCTTCCAGAGGCTGGGACCTTGGTGCTGCTGTGTCCTGGCTGAGCAGACACAGCAGCACCTCAGGGATCTCATTTGTTCATCCCAGCCTCAGGAAATGGCCCCACAGACAAGGACAGGAGTCTTCCTTTCCCTCTTGACAATTGGGATTATTCCTTTCAGCCTTCATCCTCTTTTTCCAGCTGTTTCCTAAATTCCTGACACTGCTGCAGAAGCAGGGCTGAGAGCCCTTAGTGAAACTCCCTTGTTGTGGAGACCTCTGCCTTGGTGCAGCCAAATGGTTCCAAAGCTTTTTTTTTTTTTTTAAAGCTTGAGCACTAATCTGGTTGTTTTTCTGGGCACACAGGCATTCTAAAAAACCCAGTTGTACTTTTGGAGGGAGGCTGAAGAGAATCACTTTTCTCTGTAGAAAGCAAAGCTGCTCCTTGTTTGCCATGGCCGTCGCTTTGCTCTCTGGGAGGTGAAGTGTTCCCCTGGCAGCACCTCCTGAGCAGCACAGTGACACCCAGGCTCCCTTGGTTTGTTCCCTTGGGAGTGTCCTCAGTGGCACACAGGGGGTGACTCTGGAGCTCTGTGCACACCTTCCCACCTGCTGGAATGTTTCTGTGCTCAGGGCAGAGACTGGGACACCCGGGAAGGCTCTGGCATCCCCTGCCCCAGAACAGGCTCACAGATGATCCCCTGCACCTCACAGACCTTGCTGGAAGTGTTCAAGGGTATTTTAGGGATACAACTGATTTTCCACATGGCAATTCCAGTCTTGCCCTCACCATTTTGCTGTTGCAGAATGTTCTCTGTTCAGCAGAGCACACAGGATGTGGAACCTTCTCTTCCCCATTTAATTTGAGATGCTATCAAAACATGTTCATCTCCTCTGACATTCTCAGTATGTTGAATGAAAGATTTTCTGCTTTGAAAAGTCTGTAAAAGGATCTGCCTTTCCCAAGTGCCTTTTTTACTAAAAAAGAAGTAGATTCAATTATAAATTTTGTTTGTTAAAATCACAAGATGATGGGAAGATTTAAAGAATGGCAATACACTGCTTGGAAAAAAGAGACCCAGATCTCAAAGGGCTGCTTGTGGAGGGGTTCTTTAATTTTTTTTTTCCCCTGAAACTGGGTAATAGAAAAAAAAACCTAGGTAGTTATCTGCATACCTGTTGTGCATTTTTCAAAAAGGAAAATCAGCAAGCTGGGAAAGCAAATACCAGCCAACAAAAATGATGTGCTAAAAATAGTGTTCAGCATGTTATCTTTTAGCTTGTTAGAGATGCAGCTTTAAAAGGTTTTTGTTTTTTTTCCAAGGCTGGCACAGCATGAAGCTATTTAGTAGTTGGGACTGCTGTTAATATTCCTTTATTTTTTATCTTTGGTAATCGAGATATTATAAGCAAAAAGTTTTTTACTCAGCTTTTTCAGAACCCTAGGAAGAGACACAGAGCAGGTATTTCTGAACTAAGGCCAGAGTGATGTTTAGTGTGACTTTAAAGAAAATCCTAAAATATTTTAATGTCTTGGGAAAACCATTTGGAACAGAGGCCTCATGGAAAGGATGTGCATTTTGCCATGGCCTGATCCTGTTTTCAAACCCAGGAGCTGCTGCTCCTCTTTTGGGGTGTAGGTGGTGTGGAAGGGGGACAAGAGCCAGCCCCAGAAGAGAGGGAGTAGCAGTTGGTAAAGAAATTGATTCCTGGCTCTGGGGAGGATGTTTGGTTGCCAGTGGAGAGCTGATTTGATGGAATGAAGGGTCTGGGGTACAGGGGCTGTTGAGCACAGTTGAGATGAGAGGTTGAAAGCCTCAGTGACACAAGGGAGGGAGAGCCTTAGGACATGAAGAATGGCAGACAGTTCTTGTTACAGCCTGTTAAACTCTGAACCTTTAGTAATTTTTGGTGTAGACGTTTCTTCATCAGAGAAAGCAAATTAAACTGAGGTGTACAGATCCACTTGGAGAATACAGATTGTGGGTATTTTCTTTTTTTTTTTTTCTCTTTGAAATTCAATTTCATTGATGTAAGATGAACTTAAAGCATCCATCTCCATCACACCATGGCAGGGTTTCAGGTCCCCTGGGCACGTTTCACCTCCCAGACTGTTCCCAGTGTGCTCCTCTGCACTCACTGCAAACACCTTTTCCTAAAGCTCTGTCTTACAGCCAAAGGGAACTGAAGCATGAGCTGCTCTGAGCTTTATTCTTCCAAGTTCCCTTCTGTCCTCCAAGGGGAGTGCTGTAGATCTGTCACCTTGGCCAGTTCCCTCTGTGCTGTAGGAAATCCTAGAACTGGGGAGATGTTTGGCTCATCAGATGCTTCAGTCCCCTTATGGAAATTGCAGAGTTGGGATCTTAAGTTAAATTTGTTGAATAATTTAGGTAGGCAGAGACCTTACAAAGTCACCTAGTCCTGCTCTTTATCTGGGGCAGGATTGACTTTGGAATCAAGTCAGGTTTCTCAGGGTGTTGTCCAGTAAAACACTGAGTACCAAGGCTGGAGGTACCAAGGCTCCTATGGACAGACTGGCCCTCTGCCTCACTGTAAAGCATTATTTTGTCTTTTTTTCCTCAATTCCAAACAGAGCTTCTGTTGCTGCCACTTGTGCCTATTGCTTCTTTTCCTTTTGCTGTGCACCTTCCTGTTTCCCTTGGAAAGCTGAACCTGGACACAGGATTTTGGGAAGCAGCCTCAGCAGGGTCAAATACTGGGGAACAATGAGCTCCCTGAACTGCTGGCTGCACCCTTGCTCCTGTAGCCCAGATGTGCTGATGTCACTTGGTTGGGGGCCTGTTGCTTTTGTTATAGTTTCTGATATCATTCATGTTTATTTCTCTTACAAGACTTGGATTGGGAATCGAAGACGGAAATATCGTTTAATGGGGATTGAGGTCCCACCCCCTAGAGGAGGTCCTGCTGATTTCTCTGATCAATCTGAATTTGTTTCTAAATCAGCACTTAATCCAGGAGAGGAAACTGCTACTGAAGTGGGGGATGATAATGATAGGAATGATGAAGTATCAATCTGCTTATCTGAAGGAAGCTCACAAGGTATTTGGAATGCAGTTACTACTGTGCCTATATTTTCAATTTTGTGCAGTGTGCATGCTTTGGATTCTGTTGTACACATTCAAAAACGTCTGACAGAGTCACAAGTGCTCCACCCCGCCTGGGCTGAAGGTACTGTTTGGTCTCTTTCTTCTCCCTCTGTGTCTCTGAGTTTTGTTGGGTTTGTAGTACCAAGATTGGAGAAACCTTTGATCAAAGAGCCCCATTCCTGCCAGACTCAGCTGAGATGAAATCAAGAGTTCACATTTTGCTGGTGCAAGTGAGAGCTGGGCAGCCAGTACAGGTAGGGAGGCCTCACTTCCCAGGGAAGCCAGATTTAAATAATGCTCTCTGTCAACTGCTCAGTTCTTCCCAGCCAGCTGGAATGGCCATTCCCTTTGACAGCCCATCCCTGGCAGTGTCCCAGGCCAGGTTGGACTGGGCTTGGAGCACCCTGTGTCAGTGGAAGGTGTCCCTGCCATGGCAGGGGGTGGAACAGGATAAGTTTTCAGGTCCCTCCCATCCCAACTCCTGCTGTGATTCCATGGTTCCATCCCTGTGATCCTGAGCCACTCCAGGTGTGGTGGGGCTGGAGCGGCTGCTGGGACTGGGCAGAACTGTCCCAGTTCTCCTGGCAGGGAGCCCCTCAGCTCAGGCTGGAACAAGGACCTCCTGCTGCTCCCCCTGACAGGCAAACACAACCAGCAGATCAAAGCCAGGAGCAGGGGACAGCTCAGGAGCCTTGGAACTGCACACCTGGGGGTGTCCTCAGTAAACTGCAGCATCTGGAGAGGGAGGTGCCTTCAGCTGAATTCCTTCTCCCTCCCTGGAGCACAGGGGATCGATGGCTCCCTGCCCCTCCTGTCCATGGCCCTGCTCCCTAATTGCTCCCAGTGCTTGTGCTGGGAGCAGATCAATGGAGCCTCTGCTCTCCCAGCTAAAAGCCAGTCTGACCTCAGGCCTGCTGCTGCTGCTGCAGCTCAGCCTGCCAGGCTTGATCCTGTCATTTCCTCAGAACAGTTTAAAAGGAAGAGCCAGGGGAGCAGAGAGCAGCTGGGAATGAGTTTGGGAGAGCTCTGTCATATTCAGCTGTAGAGGGAATAAGATGATAAAGAAATGGGTCAAGTGATTGAAAGCCAAGTGAGACGAGCAGTCTCAGAGTCCTGGTTTGCCTGAGGTGTGGAAGGAGCTGATTTAGTCAGATCTGCTTGAGAGAAAATGGTGACAGGGAGGAGTCTGAAGGGTCTGCAGTTCAGGTGAGGAGTAACTCCGTGTTTGTTGGGCAAGGCTTTCATCAGGCAGGGTGAGGCTGAGCACTTGGGTGCATTATTAGTGTCAAAGCCTGAGGAAGTGCAAGGAAACCACAGGATTTCCAAAGCATCCACGAATCCCACTTGCTTTCCTTTTTTCTCCCACAACGATTATTTCTGTTCCTTTCTCCAGCTCAAAGGAGGAGGTTTCACTGCTGCAGCTCAGCTGCTTTTGAACTTCCTGGAAAATATTTCCCCCAATACTCATGGGTTATGTTCAGTCACAGATAGGGAATTGTTCTAATCCAGTTTGAGAACTGTAACTTTTGGTCCTAGTTTATTAAAAAACCAAAACCACAACAGCAAAACACCACTCTGAAAGACAGACAAAAGCAATTTTTGGTCACCTAATTAGAGTGACAGTTGATGGCTTCTGCTTTTAAAATGTCATGTGTAAATATAAAAAATAAGCCGTGCTGTGATGCAGAATGGATCATTAAAGCTCTCATATTGCCTCACCTTTTTTAATTGTGTGTTAATTGAATGCACACTGTGTAAGGGGAGGCCTTTAGGGCTGTGCTGGGTTCCCTGAGCTGAGGATGAATATTTAAGGAGATGGGAATGCTGGAGGGAGCTGCTTCCCTCAGCTGTTGGACCCAAGGGGTGGCTGGCAGGGTTGCAGAGTTCCTGGTGCCTTGGAATCCCTGAGGAGCATCCTCAGCAGTGACCCACACCCTTCCTGCTCCCAGTCTGATCCCATGAGCTCCTGGCACAAATTGTCCTGTGGAGCTGTGACCAGTGGCAGATTGAGTTTATTTGAAACAATTTCCAATCAAATCTGCTCTGTTTAGCAATATTTAAGTTAAAAGTTGTATAAAGCCATTAACTGGCTCTGTGTGGTCTGGCCTAAAATTAGCCAGTCTTTGGTAATCCCAGGGAAATCCTGTTATCCCTGTGTTTGTGTGGAGGTGACAGACCCTGCATCACCTGAACCTTGCTGCCCCTTCCCTCTTTTCCTCTTTAGGTGTAATGTGTATAAAAGATTTATGTTTTAATATGCAGAAGTCAAGTAAATATGAGAAACAAACTTCAATTCGAGGGGTAAATAAACCCTTCTTTGGGTTTTGTGTTCTCCTTGGTCTTTAAGGTCAATTGAATCATTTCATGCTTTGTGGTTGAAATACCAGAGTAAAATCTGCTTTGTTTTCAAGTGTTTATACATAAAAAAGCACTTTAGGTTCACTGTGGATAAGCATTTGCCATAATCTGATCAGTTTTTGGTTCAAAACCCATCAGTGTCTGCCAGGGGGAAGTGGTATTTAGATATGTACCCCAGAATTTCATATAATGCAGGATTTTTCATGTAGGGAATTTATTTTCATTTAAAAAAACCCCCAACTTCTGCACACCTCTGGTGTGAAACTTCATCACCTTTGAATATTCCAACCTGAACCTAAAAGTGGGAAGGTTTTGGTACAGAGAACAACTGAGAGTTTTATTGTTGTTTCAGGTTGCAGTTGGTTTGATGTTGGCCTGAAATGCTTGTGACAAGATGTCTTTTTGATAAGGCAGATATTCTGTTTATGATTAGACATTGATACCATGACTTTGCTGTTGGAATTAGCAGCTGTGACATTTGGTGGTAAACACCATTAATGGTCCTTCAGCATAAAATTGGAATGAAATCTGACAAAACCAATTTATTTCTGCAGAAGAGACAAATGAAGCTCTTCAAAATGAAGAAATTGGCCACAAAGATGATGACCAGAATCCAGTTTCCACTGATAATGTGGTATGTTTATCTTTCCTTTTCCACCAATTAATAACTCCTTAATTAATGTTGGGGTTGTTGTCCAGCACTTGTGTTTTTTTAGTAGGTGACAGTTTCAGTTGTGTGTGTTAAAAGACCTTCCTATTTGAGCTTTAAAACTGTACTAAAAATACTAAAACACAGCAGGGAAAAACCCTAAAACCTTCAGTAGAAGTGGTTTGCAGAGATGGTGTCCCAGAGACTCAGCTCCCCAGCGTGCCTGAACCCCAGATTTTGTCATTTGATAAAATGGAACAAAACCAAGGGAGAGTTTCTTCATACTTTGTTCTGAAAACACTGTAACAAAACTTTTTAGAAATGCCCTTAAAATTGGACTAAAATACATTGTATTTGCATAAGAGCTACAGTTTTCCTATTTGAAATTCTAATCTGTTCCTTCCTCTCCTGCCTTAAAAAGTGTCTAAGAAGGGGAATGTGAATGTTTGGCAGTTATTTAGAGACTCTTTCCTCAAGCTGAGTCTAAAACCAAAAGTATTTGAGTCCCAGTGTTACTGAGGGTCTGAGGAGCAGCAGAACTCAGGGACATCAAAGCTTTGAGCTGTTGTCACTTCAGCTGGGCTGGCAGACCCTGGAGCACACAAAATGTTCTTTATCCTCCCTGCCTTCAGCACAGGCTTGGGGGCTCGGTGGGTCCAGCCAGGCAGAGCTGGGAATGCTCCTGGAAGGATTTCTCCTCGTGATTTCCGGGGGATTCCTGGTGTGCAGGCAGGAGGGGCCACATGCTGCAGGAAAAACCTCTGAATTAACACCTCAGCACATGGATTGGGTCAATGGGGCCCTTCCCTACACTGGGTTAAGCACCATCCTAAAAAACAGGAAAATTGCTTTAACTTTTTATGGATAGGTTCATAAATGTTCACAATTGTCAAAACAATTAAAAACAGTAAAAAAACTTGGGATGTATTTCTGAGCCTTAGTGTCAAGCTTGGCCTTAACACTGTGCTTTAGGTATCTTGAGAAACTCAGTGTAAAAAGCTCCCCATGTTTTTGTGAATTAGGTGGGAATGTCCATGGTGATGCATTTGGAAGTGTCCTTTGGATCAGCATCCCCTCCAGCTAAGGGCATTTCCCTTGCACTGTGGCCAGGGAAGCTCAGAGGACTCCTTGGTTTCTTTAGGCAGGAGTAGCTCAGGGCTTGCTGGGATGGCTGCTTTATCCAGGGGGAACATCTCCAGACCCTCCTCTGCACCAGCAGAGCAGAGCAGGGGCTGGGAGGGCACAAATGTGCAGCTTAAAGGCAAAGAGCTGGGCCAGGGAGCTCCTCCTCTGTAAACAGCCCGAGTCTCCATGGCAGCAGCTCCCTCTGCATTCCTGCTGGAGCTCCTGGCTGAGGTGCATGATTGCCACCTAATGGGGGCTGCAGGGCTCAGAGCAATCAGGAGACAGCACCGAGCTCTCTTACCTTCCTCCTTCATCCTTCCTCCTTCATCCTTCCTCCTTCATCCTTCCTCCTTCATCCTTCCTTCTTCATCCTTCCTTCTTCATCCTTCCTCCTTCATCCTTCCTCCTTCATCCTTCCTTCTTCATCCTTCCTTCTTCATCCTTCCTCCTTCCTCCTTCATCCTTCCTTCTTCATCTTTACTCCTTCTTCTTTCCTCCTTCATCCTATTCCTTCCTCCTTCATCCTTAATCCTTCATCCTTAATCCTTTGTCCTTCCTCCTTCATCCATCCTTAATCCTTCATCCTTCTTTTCTCATCCTTATTCCTTCCTCCTTCCCCTTCCCCCTTCCTCCCTCCTCCCTCCTGCCCCTTTGGGATGCAGATCCTCAGTTGTCTCCTCAGTGTGTTGGAATGAACTGTTTGCTTCTGTTTCAGAAAATAGAAATTTTAGATGATGAAGAGAGTGACCTGATCAGCAATTCTGAAGTGGATCAGATGAGTTCTCTGTTGGATTACAAGGTGAGTGACTGGGCCATGTCAGGGCCAGTGGGATAATCAATCCCCAGGGAGTTCAGGGGGTGGATCTGTCAGGAATTCAGCAAAGGCTTGTGGGATCCTGAGCTCCTCTGCTGTTTTCCTGGTGTGCACATCATGCCCTCATCCCACCTCCAGCCACTTTATCCACGTTTCATCCCAACTGGAGGCAGGAAAACCCCATTTCTACAGAGCTGCAGCTCCCCCCATGCATCCCAGCACAGGGATTTATGGAGCCACTCCAGCAGAACTGTTCCTTGGAACGCTGCAGTGCTTTTCCTGCAGCGTGGTGCTGCAGCTCTGGAAGGGACAGAACAGCTGGAATGCTCTGCTGGAACTGGGGGGTCTGAGGGGCAGTCACTCCCCAGGACATGCTGGAAGTGGTGGTTGTGGCAGGGAGGAGGAGCAGTTGGATCCTGGCAGCTCCTGTCTCCTGCCAAAGGCTTGTGCTGCTCTCCCAGCAGCTGCCACAATTCCACATTTCCTTGAGTTTTTACCTCCATTGCTGATTTTTTCCCTTAGAAACCAGGTCTGCTCTCCTGACAGCAATCAATTACCAAAAATAATAAACAGATCCTCTCTTCAGAACAAAAATTCCTTCTTCCAGCAGCATTTTCCTGGGAAGGGCAGTGGAGACTGAATCAGGAGAGGGAATGACCTTTTCTTAATGTCACCTGTCAGTGCAGTGAGAGGCTCGTTGTGACAGTGCCCTGCAGAGCCAGGGTTGTTGTTTGACAGCACTGAGCACTCCCTGAGTTTTCTGCCTAAATCTGAATTCTTCCTGGGCTGGGCAAAATCCAGAGCTAAACAGGCAGCTGCTAAGTATCCTTCAGGAAGAACCCAGCTAATTTTTTTATGGAAGCCTCAGAACTGCAGCCCAAATGTTCCTCTCTCATTCCCAGAGCTGTTGTCACCTGGAACAGTGTGGTGAGCAGTGCCTTCACTGAAAAAATGTGAATTTTCTGGGGAAAAAAAATAACAAAAATACAACCATATTTAAAGGTTTGTTGCAAACCATGTAGTCACAGCTTTTCATGTCAACTAAAGCTGAATTCCAGCCAGTGTGAGCATGAATATCATATTTTTTTCATTATTCTCTCATGAGTTGGTGCTATTAAGCAGAGCCCTTCTGCAAAAATGAGCAATGCCTTTGATCTTGTAACCTAAATAAACAGTTTGATTTTCAAGATCTTTGCAAAGGTGAATAACCAGAGAAAATGAATTTTAGCTCTGCACTAATCAACAAATTTAGCATTTTGATCCAGTAAGTTTGAAAGAGAAGAGATACTTGGAATAAACAGAAATACTTAGTAAATCTGAATTTCTAATTAAGAGATTTGCAAGCATAGATTGGGAAAATGCCTTTTTAGCCAAAGCACACAAGTTATTGATATTTCCTCATTTTGTAATGTATTACATCCAGCTCCAGCCCCATAAACAACTCCGGGGAGGTTGGAACAAAATGATTTTAAGATCCCTTCCCAAGTGTTCTGTCACTCTGTGATGTTCCTGTTTATTCTGAGATCCTGAGGAGCTTGGTGAGCTGACACTTGAGCCACATCAAACCCAGCTGCACTGGGGGATGTTCTCTTTTAATTCCTGGCAGCTTTGAGGGATTTTCAAGTCATTTCCCTGTTTTTTAATTCAAGCCTTCTGCTGCAATAATGGAATTTCTTTGCTGTCTCTTCTCACAGCACCCTGATCACTTCTAGGCAGGGCTCTGGGCTGAGGTTGCCATTGGCACTAAGAACCATTTAGTGCTAAGCCAGGGCTCTTGAGGTGTGGTTATTCCCCATCCCTGTTGAGCTGACACGTGGATGTGGCACCTGGGGATGTGCTCAGTGGTGGGCTCAGTCTGAGAGGGCTTTTCCAGCCTGCAGGTTCTGACATCATTCCCAGGGCTCTCTGCTTTCCCCACAGAATGAAGAAGTCAGGTTCATTGAGAGCCAGCTGGAGAGCCACAAACAGAAATATTTTGAACTGCAGACGTTTACCCGGAGTTTGATACTTGCAATTAAATCAGATGATAAGGAACAGCAGCAGGTAAATCCCACAGCAGGTTTAATATCTGTGTTTAATATCAGATGTTTGTCCTTTTGTGTTGTGTCCCTCCCATGGGTTTATTCCAGAGGCTCAAATTATGATTGAAAAACTCAATTAATTTTCTCACTCTTTGTTTAAAGCACTGCTGACATAAAAAACCCACACCTAGGAGTGTATATACTGTCACTGTGGTGAATAACACACACACGAACTCTTTGTGAATTTTCTTTCAAAGCTGTTTGAGGGAATTAATCTGACTCTCTTTATTTTAGGGATTGGTCTTTTATATATAATTTTCTACAGACCACTGATTGGTGAATGAAAGACAAAGCTTTTCACCCACACTGGTCAAACTAGAGGGACATTAAAGAAAATCCTTCTCACAGAAAGAATTTTAAGCATGAATATCATCACAAAAACAATGTCTTGTTGTTTATGTTCTTTTGTTGGGAACGAGTTTCAGCCAGCCAAAACATCAGAAAAACAGAGCATTAGAAACTCAAAAAACTCAGGCCTGAAAAACCAGACTACAATACTATATATTAGATATGTTTTTCCCTTGTAGGCTCTGCTTTCAGACTTACCTCCTGAACTTGAAGAAATGGATTTCAACCACACCTCCCCGGAGCCCGACGATACCTCATTCAGCCTCTCCTCCCTGTCAGAGAAGAATGCCTCCGACAGTTTGTGATTGCTTCCTTGGCAAGGGACAGCACCTAGAGCCCCTGGGAGGTGCAGGGGGCAGGAGAGGCAGAGAGGCTTTTGCCCTGCAGAGTGCTCAGCCCAAGGAGCCAGCCCCAGCAGGAGGAGCCTGTGCTGGAGGGCTCTGCCCAGGAACTGGGAATGCTGCTCTGGAAAATCACCTGGGTGAGGGAAGGGTTCACTGGGAGCAGCTTGGCCTTGGGTAGGATTAACTTTGACTCTCCAGGACAGCTCTGGCTCTGTAGCAAAGTCTCTTTGAGCAGGGATGTGAGAGTGGGAAACAAATGTGTGGCACACAGCGAATTCTGCAGCTCCACGTGCTCCCCAGGCCTGTTTATTATATTTTTCCCCATTTTTACTCAGGTAGGTGGACTAAAAATTGGGGATCCAAATAGAATAACGGGCTTTCTCCGAGTTGTGCTTGAAAATCTGAAATTAAACTGAAGTGTTTTTTGTTTTCTGACTTGAGATTGTTAAATCTTCCATTTTTCTGACCAAAATAGCTGAAAAAACCTTGAAAGGCTAACTGAAAAAAATTGAATTATCCTCAATAAATTATTAATGCAAGGAAGCAGAGACAAGTGTTGGAAGAAATTAGGTGGAAATGGGAACCCTGATAGCTGCAGGACACCACTTCCTAATAGAGTAGCAATGGGATTGGATGTTTACACTTTGAGAGTTTAATGATTGTAGTCACAGTTTTTATTTGTCAAAGCCTGAATGCTAAAGTTCTGCTTATTATTTTAAGTCTTGGTTATATATTTTTTCACAAACTTTGCTCTGGTTTACCAAGCCAGTCAGAATTCCACAGCTGTCATTGCATCCTGAGAGCTTTTCCAGTGCTGGGGAGTGAGTTTTGCTTTGAAGCCCTGCCTGGTGCAGTTTTTGGCAAGTGCCATTTCTAAGCTGTGATCTCGATGGCAGGCAGGGGCTGAACTGAATTTCTTCCTTCCCAGAGCTGCTGGCACTGAATGCCCTCAGTGCTGGGGTGGGATGGGTGTGCAGAGATGTTCCCATGGATTCAGTGGGAAGGCCTGGCCATGGCTGAGGTGGTGACCAGTCCAAGGCAGGTCTCAGTCCTGGAGCTCTTTTCCTCCAGCCTGGTTCTGTGGGATGCCCCAATTCCAACCTGGATTTCCCTCAGCAAGCATTTTTCACACAGATCCTTCAGTCTGGTGAAAAACCTGATCTTCCCATTTTATGCCAAATAATAATGGACTCTGGGGAATCCTTGTTCATGCAGTGAGTAATCCCCTTAATTTCAGTGGGAGGTCCAAGGTGTAGCTCAGAAAATCCAGAGTGCTGGAGAAATAACACCATTTTTTTCCTTTAATACTGGGATTAAACTCGGGTTTTAGGGTTTTCTCAGGCTGCTCAGTTCCTCCCTAATCACTTGTACAGCTCTTTTTGTTTAGTATCAGTAGTGAGCTCTGTTCTTTCAGGTTTTTAGTCTCTCCTCTCCTTGGGCACGAGGAGCTTTTAGCAATACTGTTAAATACCAGCTGCAGAAAGGGCAGGAACAGTTTTAAAAGGTGTTCTGAAAACCCAAAAGCCTCACAGTTCTGCCCCTGTAGAGTCCTGTACGTTGCCAGCAGAGCTACCCTTCCACAGAGAGAGCCCAGAGTTCCAACTGCTGGGCCTGTGTGAGAGCTGAGGCATCAAAACTCAGAGTGGAGATGGAGGTTTGTGAGCAGAGCTCACAGTGCTGGCCTTCACAGGGAGCACAGAGCTGAGCTGGAATCCTGCTCACTCTGAAAAACTCCTTTATGAAGGGTTTTCTATGCCAGGCCAACAATGGATTCTGTTGCTGTTCTCTTTAGACAGGAAATTTGTGCCACTGACAATGAAACCTCTTGTTTTCTGTGAAATTTAAAAAACAGTGCTGGGATTTGCCACTATTTGGACCCTGTTTTCCTGCTTCTTCCACTTGAATTCCCATGATAGAGAGCAGGATACTCTTAACAGGAGTTCTCAATTTCATGGTCAATTAAATCATCCACCTTCCTGCAAGAAAAACTTCCATTGATGATGCCTATTTTGCTGTCTTGCTGCTATTTCATATCCAAACAAATCAAAGGAATGAATTTTGAATGAACTGTTTGCTAAATACAAGCAAGTGTGTCAGTCCCTGTTCTCCAGGAAGCTGGAGTCCTCCTGGATGTGCAGCTGAGCTGCAGTCAAAGCTCACCCCATCCCTGGAGGATGTTCTGTCCTTTCTCCTGTGGGAGGCAAAACAGCCTTGGACACTTGACAACACTACAGGATAGTCAGGAAAAAAAGAGTATAAATTCCATGCCTGAATAACAAAATCTGGGGAGGAAGATGCTCCACAGGTCCTTGGCTGGTTTTTTTTTCAGTGTTAGTGTGTATTTCCAAAAAAATCCAATGCCTGTTACCATGAGTGGGGTCAGATGTTGGTGGAGAGCAGTGGGGGTGGCTCTGGGGTGGGAGTGGGCTCAGGGTGTTTCCCCTGTCTAGGATGGTAACAAACACATGCATGAAGTGCAGTTCATCATTTCAGGACCTTCCACAGGAGATAAAGCTCATCCTGTGCTTTCCAGGGTGACACAAATCAGTGGGTGACTGATGGGAACCAGCACTGCACGTGTTGGAGCCTTTGTCACCATTCTGTGGCCATGTATCAGTGTTTGACCATCCTGCAAAGTCTCTCATTTGCTTTGACCATGAACAGTGACTTCCCTGGCGTGGTTCATTCCTGAAGCATCCATGGGAACATCAGGGATTTCTCTCTGAAGAAACCCAGGTGGGAAGGTAGCCCAGATCAGCCACGTTTCCCAGAGGCAGGACAGGCTCTCCCTGGGGAGCTGTTCTTGATGCTGGAAGGTTTGCTCATGGTTAAGACCCAGTCTCCTGGAGCTCTGCCTCCTTCCCTCTCCCTCCAGGTGATGCCTCAGTCACATCCACAGGTCTGACAGGAGTAACAGTAACTGGAAACACTCCAATAAAACAATGAATACTGCACTGGGTGAATTTTGGGCAGGTTAAAGGTACCTGAGCAGTTGAACCTTAGGAGGTTTCTGGAGTGCCCCACCCTGGAGGCAGCTCTGCACTTTAATCTCTCCAAGTATTTCTTTTCACTAGGGCAATAAAAAGTGTGAAATGAGGAGTTTGGGGCTTTGCAGCCCTGTGAGTGAGGAGAGGACTGTCCTGGGTCTGTCTTCTCCCGGGGGAGGAGCTGTGTCTGCTGCTGGGCTCAGACAGGAGTGATGGAACAAACCAGCAGCAGCATGGACATCCTGGCCTGGGAATGGGAATCCCTCTTGGGATGGTCTGCCCTCCCCTCGGGGGTCCCTTGCACTGCACAAACCCCTGCACAGACTGCCTGCCCCTCCTCATTCTGGGCAGAGCCTCTCAGGGGGCAGCTGCTGTGAGGAGGGGCAGGAATGTCCACCAAGGGAACAGCACAGAGTTCCTGACACAATTCCTAACTTGTTCCAGCCCAAAGCTTCATGTCCAGCCTCCAGCCCTGCCCAGCTGCCCCAGACCAGGCTGGAACCTGGCCAGACTCTGCCTTTTCTGCCCCAAATCCTCCTGGCTCTGCCTGGGGGGGCTGAGCAGGGAGTGGGGTGGTCAGGGAGGAAATTCCACCTGGCTGCCAGAGAACACGGGCTGGATCGTGGTGGCTGATCTCTGTAACCAACAATGTCTTACCACATGGGCCAAATAGGAGAGATGAAAAGGTTTTTGGGGAAAAAAAGTAGTCAGAGCAGCACTACAAAATGGGTGTTTTCCATGGAAGAACAGGAGTTTAGTTGTATTTATTGCTCTGAAAAACAGCAGCTGCTTTGGTCAGAAGGCAACAGAAACAGGCAGAGCCTTGGGCTTGAGGGGTTCTTTCCCAAAAAGGAGCAAATCCTCCTGGCTGGAGGAGGTGTGCAAGGATGTTCTGGAAGGAAAGCAGTTCAGGTCAGTGCTTTGGCTCTGGGAGCAGTTTCCCATGTTACTGAACTAAGTCAAGAACTTTTTTCCAGCTCTGATTTACATTTTACACAACGCTACCTCTGAAACGTGACACCCCTTAAACCCATACAGAAAATGTGAACTTAGGAATTTTTTTTAACCTTTTATAGGCAATAAATTAATCCCAACATGCATCCTTCAGTTTGTGCTTGTTTTTTTCTGAGTGTGAGCCACCACTTGGGTTTTATTTTAGTGCTATTTTTCTGTATTTGTGTTCATCACAATCCGTGGAGAAGGAAATAATGGGATAATAGGGAAAAAAGCTTTGCATATGTTAATGGGAGAAAATATTTCAGTTATTTATAAAACTGAAGGATGGTGGGGTTGCTGTGCTGGTTTTGGTGCAGTTACTGTGAGAAATGGGTATTATCCTTAATTCTGGTATAGTGATTGTTGGAGCATTGCTCAGATGACAATCTGAGAGAGCAGTGATCTCAGCACTGTAAGGAAAAGGATTTTACACTTCCTGAGACATCACAGTTCATAAATACCTCTGCAGATTTTAGTTTGTTTCCTTTTTTTGACATAACTTTATAGAGACCTTGTAGAAAGAATTTTGAAGTGTTAAATGAAAATGGGTCAGTAACAAACTGAGGTCAAATGTAGCTTTAGGCCACGTTTGTATTCAAGTTTCATCTGAAAAGAGTTCCTTGAATTTCCCCGGTGACATTTCCCTCCCTGAGTCCAGGGGAAGGGGGGCAGGATGCACCAGGGGGATGGAGGGAATGAGGCACAAATGAAGGTTCTGGGGTTTAGTCAAGAAAATTTCCATGAACTGAAAGGTTCTGTGCTGTGGAAAACAAGAGCTTCTGCTTTATCTGCAGGTTTGGGGAAATACAGATCCAAAAGTCATGGGCAAATCCACTGAGTTGTGCTGGGGGGAAGTTGTCTTTTCCACTTTATGATTTCTGGGATTATTTCTGGAATTACTGGGTGTGTGTGAACACACAGATTTACAATGTGCACAGGTACACTGAACTTGATCACAGAGCTCTACAAAGGTATTTTAACTTGAAATGTTAATTCTTAATTGGAACTCTTCTCAAATATATTTCATTTGCTCTTATTTTTGTGTCTTGCTGCATATCAGTTGCATAGTTCTGAAAATTAGTCAAATGCATCCATACAAATACGGTTTCTTGTTTATGTCCTTGCAACTGGTAACTTTTAGACTTGGAAATTTATGAAATTGCCCATAATAATGATATTTCTAAGAGATCTTGGCAAATAAACAAACTGCTGTATTTCTGAAGAGTTAATGAATCTTCTGCCATGATAATTTCTGCTTTATTTTTACTGTAAGAATCAGTTTCATTTAAAAAAAAAAAATATTCTGAAAATTTAAGTATTATTGTATAACTTGGATGTTTTCCTTCGCCTACAAAACAAGATAATCAATTATTTCAAATCTTTTATCATTTCCTTCTGGGCCAATTCCTTAAGCTTTGTAACCTGAGCGTATTCCTGAGTTTCTGTGTGAAAATCACTATTTATATTGCATTTTTATGATTTGTATCAGTACGTGTAGCAAAGAAACTACTACAAACCTTCAACTGAAGTACCTCCACTATGGTCCAGGACCCCTGATCTGGGCATTTCGAGTGCCAGATGCCCAGAGAAACAGTCCAGGCGTTTGTATTGAGTTGGTTTTCTGTGTATATAGAGGGTATTTATAATCTTGTATTAACAGAGTCATCCTTGGAAATGCTGATTTCCTGCTTTAGAAGCCTGCTCAGCTATTTTTATATAAAACGTTGGTCTTCGCCTTAATTTTTTTTTTTTTTTTTGGTGAAAAGTTGTGCCATAGATATTTTAACTTATCCACAGATCCTTTACAGAGTTTGCTTTGACTTCTCTTAATTAATTATTTTTTCCTCAAATTGTCCTAATTTGTTTTCTCCTCCAAATGCATCTCAAGGTTGGTTTGCTTTCTTAATTTTATTTTTTAATATTTTTTTTTTTAATTTTGGAAGATCCCTTCATCTGCATGCTTTGGTAGCTCGAGTTTTTCCTCTGTAGTTTATTGTTTCTAGTTTAGAAGAACCTTTTATTGAAACCCCCTGAAGTAATGCTTGTACAAATGTATTTAGGGTGGCCCAGATGGTCAGAGAAAAGGGCTATTTAGCATTGGTAAATTTGTCTACTGACTCAAGGATATTTTTCTACGTCTGTCAAGTTTGGGACTATGGAGAAATGAAATAAAGGTGAACTAACTCCTTTTCCTAGATGAACCTCTCCGTTTTTGTCTTTATTCTGGCTTTGGAAATGTTCAGAGCAACGAGAATTAAACCCACGTCAGGGCTCGGCCCTAATTCTTCCGTTCCCACCATAGAAATTAATTTATTATTTATGAATTTTTCAGAATTACAGTTTCCTGCAGAGCTCTGTCCCAGGACCAGGGAATTCCCATCCCGGAGCGGGATCTCTGCACGGCCGGCACGGACCCGGCAGCTGCGGGGCTCCTGTAAAGCTGTTTTAACCCTAAATGTGAGCTCTTGGTGCTCTTTTCATCCCCCCTTGGCTCTTCCTCAGTTTCAAATCTCCAGAGCCGCATCGCAGTCCCGCGGATGGGAGCGGTGCCTGCGGGCTTTGGGAGAATTCCGGGGCGGGGAGCTCGGGACAGGCTGGGATTTAATCCGGACCGGGAATGGCAGAGGAGCCGCCCGGGGCCGCAGGGAAAAGGCGCTGGTGCGGGAGCGGGCAGGGAAACGGGAGCGAGGAGCAGCCGGAGCCCAAAATTCCCGCAGCCCCCAATTCCCGCAGCCCCCAGTTCCCAGATTCCCCAATTCTCGGAGCCCCCGAATCCCCCAATTCCCGCATCCCCCAATTCCCATATTGCGCAATTCCCAGACCCCCCAATTCCCAGATCCCCCAATTCCTGGATCTCGCCGTTCCCGCAATTCCCGCAATTCCCGCATCCTCCAATTCCCGGATCCCCTAATTCCCACACCAC
>VXBS01000100.1:41284-56061 GCA_013400255.1 Sitta europaea
CCAATTCCCGCACCCCCAATTCCCAGTCCCCCCAATTCCCGGCTCCCCCATTCCCGGCGGTGGCAGGGGCTGGCCGGTGGTGGATCCCGTGCGCACACTCTGCCTCCCCTCCTGCCCTCCAGGTTTGCATAATCCTGATTAATTAAACTCTCGACGCTCCAGAGTCACCCGAACTCCGAGCGCCGTCCAGCTCCGGGATTCGGGCTGCAGAGAGGGAGGGCAAAACCAGAGACAGCTCGGGTGGAGAGCGCTGGAATCTGCCTGACCCCAAAGATTCGCTAACAAATGTTCCCGGCACCCCGAACTCGGGTGATTTGGGAACAACCCACCCGAGCCGGGTGCTGCTGCAGCTCCATTGCCACCTGGTGGCAAAAAAACCCCAGGAATTGGAGAAAAATGCCTCGAACTGTCCCCATGCTTCGTATTTCAGCATGAACAACGATCTTTGCCTCAATGAAAAGTCAAATATTAAAACAAATCTGGCACTTAATAAAGAGGAGACTGAGATCAGACCGAAGGTGCAGCCATAAACCAGGAGTTTATAAAGCATAAACCATACTCCAGTTTAATTTCCCCACCTGGGTTTAGGTTGGGGGCCCCAAAGGTGATGAGGTGATGTGTGAGCAGCAGGGACAGCTGGGGTGGCCACTCCAGCCCCACGTTCCTGCTGCAAGGAGTAAGGGAAAGGGCCATGGAGGAGAGAGAAACAGGAAAAAAAGGTGTTTTCTGGTTATTTACTTGCAGTTGTTATTCTAGTGGGGAAGGAAGGGGGAGGAAAGGGCAAGAAATTGAAAATTTTCAGACTTTACCTACTATTTGATCTTGTTTTTTGGTTAGTTCTTGCAGGAAATCTGGAAAAATCTTGGACTGTGTAGAATTTATTTCACTAGAAAAAGCTCATTTGAATTTTTTTGAAGGAAAAATTCTCCCCTGCCTCAATCTTCCCTGGCAGTCTCCTCTTTTCTGTTAACGTGAAATTTTCAATTAAAAGCCCTTTCCCTCTTTCTTCTGAAGCTTTTGGGCTCAGTGAGAATTCAGAGGAATTTGAAATGAATTTGAAGGAGTGACCCAGCAGGTCCCACCCCCTCAAGGATGGACAGAGCAGGAGAGCCCATTTTGGGAAGGCCAAATCCTTGGAATGGCACCTGGGAACAGACACCCTGTCAGGTCACAGACTATGGGTTAATTAACCTGAATTTAATGTTCTCTTAATCATTTCACAGTTGCAAACCCATTGCAACCAACCCCCCCCAGGCCTTCATTCCCATAATAGTAATAAATGGCTCACTGTGATCCGAACTATAAACAGATTTCATGAATTCTGCCAGAAATTGAATATTGAATTATTCCTTTATGCCCACATGTCTTTCCTGGTTTGCTTAATTCTGCCAAATATTTAGCTCAGCCTTCTCTTCTCTCAGCAACCCACACTCTCCCGGCTGCATCATCCCATTTTTGGACCATTATTTAAAATTTCAGGCTTTTTACAGAGCCTGGCCAAGGGATCAGAACTGCTCGGGGAGGAATGAGACAGCTGAAGGTGCTCAGCTCCTGGGTGGGGGTCGGGGCATGGGCTCCTCCCCAGACACCTGCACAGGGGTGTAACACTGGCACAGGCTCCCTGCTTTAGCCCTTTTTGGGAAAAATCCCCCTGGAATGTGTCTTTTGCCTAATCTGGGCCATGGGAACAGGAAGGAAACATTTTCACATGTTCTACAACCACCCTTCAGAAATATATGATTTTCTCCATGTCTGTTCTTTAAAATATTTATTAATCTAATTGTTTTTTCATATAAAACCCCGGAGTGTGTGGCTGAAAATGCCATTTCTTGTTGCCATGGGGGGCTGTGAGCTGGCTTGACCCTGCTGTGATCTGTGTCCTCAGCAAGAACCAGGACACAATTTTCAACGTGCTGCTGATGGCCTGAAGACAGGCAGAAAATCTTGCCAAAATAACGTCAGCAATTAGCTGACAAATTACAATTAGCAGAACGCCCTTAATTTCTGCAAACACTCCCGGACAGAGACCCCTATCACCTCTGCAGAGTGTTCACAATGGGTTTTCTCCTCTTTAATTCGGCAGAAGGAGCTGAGAGAAGGCAGGAAACCCTTCCGAGCCCAGCCTGCTGTGCCCTGTGCGGGCAGGAGCAGCTGCGGCTCCGGGGCCACTCCTGCTGCTCCCAGCCCGGGGACAGCGCTGGGGACAGGGCTGGGGACAGGGCTGGGGAGACAGGGATGGGGACAGGGATAGGGACAGGGCTGGGGACAGGGCTGGGGATGGGGACAGGGATGGGGACAGGGATGGGGACAGGACTGGGGACAGGGCTGGGGACAGAGCTGGGGACAGAGCTGGGGACAGGGATAGGGACAGGGATAGGGACAGGGATGGGGACAGGGATGGGGACAGGCACGGTGGCAGTGCCAGCTGCTCGCTGCTCCCACGCCCGAGCCATGTGTTGATTCACTCTGTAATTGATTTGGGCAACTCGAGGCAATCGGTTTCCAAGATACCACATCCTTCAGATATTTAAAACCCCTCTCCCTGGCAGTGTATTATATTTAAATGTCGCTGGATGAGCCGGGTGGGTATTTATAGCCTGGCTCAGATGGGCTCTGGGAGCTGGGTGTGCATGGCTGGGCAGGGAAGGGTGTGTGGCTGGAATTCCCAGGGGGATGGGGCGTGGGGGCCCCTCTGAGCCCCCCAGGATCAAAACCTCACCAGGGGTCAGTGCACCACAGGTTCTGTTGGCTCCACCACGCTGGGTTCAGCACAGCTCCAATGAACAGCCAGGCCATGAGCAGGAATTAGAGACTGATCCCAGATTTTCCCACCCAGGAACAGTGGCTGGCCCAGCCAGGTGAGGCACATTTTGTTTGCTGTTCCTGCCATTCCTCACCATCACCATGGCTCACACAGGATCACTCCCTTCCAGCAGTGAATGTTGGCTCCCTGGAAGAAAGAAATTTCCAAAGAAGAGAGAGGAAGGTGCTGTGATCTCACTCTGGATGTCCAGCAAAAATAAAAATAAATTATATAAATAAATATACTTTTTAAAAGTGGAGGTGTTGGTGAAATCAGTTGGGTATTGTGAGACCTGGAGCTGCACACACATCTCGTGAGCTCAGGGTTTCAATGCATTGAAAGAAAACCTGTGTATGCAGGAGAGGGGGCAGCTCTGCAGCAGGCAGGGAGGCAGAGATAACCTGGGGTGGATGGGGACAGGGACACACAGGTCAGCACACAGTGACAGGCAGTGCCTGGGCAGGCAGAGTTCCCAAACTCCTGCTTTGGGCTCCTCCAGCAAGAGGAGGACTCCCCCAAACCCTGAGGCCTGGCAGTGCAGAACTTGCCTTGGTTTAGCCCAAAAGGAGCTGTAAAATGCACCAAGAACAGAAATAAAACAAAGGCTTGGGTTGGTGGCCTCCCACCTTTGCCACCCTCATGGTTTGGAGTTACTGGGGATCCAAGATCCAGGATCACACGTCAGCCAAAGGCTGCACTCGATGAGCTCAGAGCTCTTTTCCAGCCTGGAGGGTTCTGTGAAATCTTCGTTCCATCCATCCCTTGGGCATGTGCAGCCTCAGGAGGCCACAGCAGGATGGGAACAGGACAAATCCAGCTTGGAACTGCAGGACACAAAGGTTAAACCAGGACACAAAGCATCCCTGCACGATGGAGAAAGGGAAATGCTAAAGCAAGAGGAGCTGGGAATGCCCAGAGTGCCAGCCACGGACATCCAGGGGGAGAGGAGCAGCTGGGAATGGGAGCAGGGCACAAGAGCTCACTGGGTGTGAGGGCTGGCCCTGGCTGGGGCCTTCTGGGGGCTGGCCAGAACAGAGACCAGACAGAGCAAAAGGATAAAGCAGGGATTTATTAAAAGCTTCAATGGACACACCTGGGCAGCACCCAAGATGAGCCCAAAATGGGCACAAAATGGACAAAGGGTCACGAGGTCTCACACTTTGATAAGTTCTGCTCCATCAGCATATTGGAGTTAATTGTGCAATTACAGCTTCAGGTTATGAAGTTCCATCCTCCTTGTTTTTCCTTCTCACTTCACCATTGGTTTTGCTCTAGGTCCTGAAAGTTGTATTGGCTGTCCCTGCTCCCAAACGAGAGAAGGAATTGTTTTGTCTCCCTACTCTGTGAAGAGAGCTCAGCAGCACTGAATATGAAACCCACTAAAACAGACAGCGCAGAATGTAGAAAACACAGAAGCTAAGCCTTGAGGCGCGGTGGCTGAGCCCTGGGGGCTGGGAGCAGACCCTGCGAGGACACAGGCAGAGCACACCGGGCACACTGTCCCCGGGGCCCCCGGCAGGCGACAGCGCTGCCGGTGCTGCCGTGGGAGGAGCTGCGGGCTGGGATGACGGGAGATTTTTGGCTCAATAAGGAAAAAATTAAAACCCGTCCTTTCTTTTTTTTTTTTTNAGAAAAAATAAAAACCCGTTCTTTTTTTTTTTTTTTTTTTTTTTTTTTTTTGGTTTGCTTCCAGCCTCGCTATAAGCTTTATGTTGTGGACTTTTCACTGGAATGTTTCAGGCAAGGAAAGGAAAATCCGTGTGCAAAATAATGGTTTGTATTTAAAGCAGTGTAATAATAAGCAAAAATGAAAATACAATCCAATAGAAAATCCCCTGCTTAAGAGGTTTTAAAGGCTGGTTTTACCCTTATCTACTAATAATATCCGAAAGGTTTTACAATGATGAGTATTTTTGCTGGAAACATTTCTTAGTTCAATGTATGAGAGCTTGAACAGATCCCACTCATGCTCTGGATAAACTGAGTCATTCCAGCTTCCTCATGCCAAGATCTGACCTTTGATAACTTTAATTTACGCTTTTTGGGTGACTCCTTGAACTGCTTCATCATTTACAATATAACCTTCAAGGATTACAAATGTGTTTAGGGCTGCTCATTCTGCTGCTCACTGAGGGGTTAAGGACACCTGTAAAAGTTCAGACCTTGACTTCCAGCTCAAAAACATCATGAGGGAGGAGGGAATTGTGCCCTTGGGAAGTGTCAATAGGACACAGAGTGGGATGGGGTGGCAGGGACCCCAAAGCCCATCCAGTGCCACCCCTGCCATGGCAGGGACCCCTCCCACTGCCCCAGGTGCTCCATCCAGCCTGGCCTGGGCACTGCCAGGGATCCAGGGGCAGCCACAGCTGCTCTGGGCACCCGTGCCAGGGCCTGCCCACCCTCACAGGGAAGAATTTTTTGCTAATATCCCACCTAATCCTGCCCTCTGGCAGTGGGAAGCCATTCCCTCTTGCCCTGGCACTCCAGGCCCTTGGAATAATCTCCCTCCATCTTCCCTGTGGGAAGACCACAGGGAGGTCACCCTGGAGCCTCTCTTCTCCAGGCTGAACAATCCCAACTGTCCCAGCCTCTCCTTGCTGCAGAGCTGCTCCATCCCTCCTGTCACTCTTTGTCACAGACTCCATGATTCAGAAGGCTAGGAAAATGACTCTTTTTATTAGGGATGGTTCTCTCTTATATACCATTTTACACATGTGACTGGTGAAAGAAAGGCAAACCTCTTCAATCACATTGGCCAAACCAGAGGGGCATCAAGAAGAAATCCCTCCTGTCAGAAGGAATGAATAACATAAATATTATTACAAAAACATTCTATCGTGTTTATCACACTTTCCTGGGAAAGAACATCAGAAAACCAAAACATCAGGCTTGAAACCATGGTCCTGGTGCCTCCTCTGGAATATTCCCACCCTGCTGGGCTGCAGTGCCATGCTGCTGTTCTGGCAGGTGCTGTTCCCAGCCTGTGTGAGCTCCTCACCCACCCCATGGCTGAGCCAGGAACGGGAGCAGCAGCCCTGGGGTCTGCAGGGGGCTCTGCCTGTCCCCAGCTGCAGCGAGCTCAGGGGAGCAGGGGGGTCTCTGTGACAAGCCAGCAGCTCTGAGAAAGCCCCCCCAGAGTCTCCCAGCAGATCTGGAGGGAGCCAGAAGGGCAGGGTTGGAGTTAAACAGCCCAGCAGACAAACAGGGAATGACAACCTGGGGCTCCCCCGGGCTTTGCCCAGCTCTGGGTGGGTTCAGCAGATCCATCAGAGGGACTCGAGGGGAGTCAGAGGGAAACACTGAGCAGCCAGAGTGGCATTTCATGGAGGAAAAATCCTTTGTGGAGAAAATATTTATGGCAAAATGTTCTGTACAGAAAATTGATGCCATGTGTTTATCCCATTAAAATCTTGTCTGAGGGGTCTGGGGGTCTCCTGCTGGTTCTGTGCTCAGGTAAGCATCTCCCTCACTCAAAAAAAAATGCCATTAATTGAGTGCATTGGGTGCAAAAAAATGCCAATAATTGAATCCATTGGGTCCACTGGGTCAAAAAAAAATGCCATTAATTGGTATAAAATGGGTTCATAGTTTTATTTGTAGCCCTAATACAGATGGAATCATCTCTGAACGAAAACATCTTCCACCTAGAGTGCTAAATAACCAATATTAATAGCTAGGTGCAACATAAAATACTTTGTAACTGTCTTGTTAAAATGCATTAAGCAACGAGGACTTTGTCATAACGGAAGAAATACGTTACTTCTGTTGCTGCAAGCTTAATGATTGTGCTTAATCACCCATTGTTTGGTGATTGAAAATTTGGAAAGGTGTTTTAATTTAAATTTTGAAGCGTTCTCAGAGTTCATGTGCTTCTGCAAGGCATTGTTGGGAGGCAGTTGGGGCACTCACAAAGGCACAATTTCGCAGTAAATCCAAGTTGCTGCTCTCCCAGCCACACGCTGCCTCCAGCCCTCGCTGCAGAGCTCAGGGACAATTTTAGACATCATTTAGCAAGGCTGACTTCTTTCTTTGAGTTAATTTGAACTCCAGCCCTTGATCATCTGCCTCTGTTTATGCGCAGTTATCCATCCTTGAAAATTTTCAAATTAATATTTCGCTGTGAATATTGGAAGTATTTTAATTCTGACTATCTCTTTCAATGGTTCCTGTAATTACAAGGAACGTCATTCATTTGAGATTTAAATCTGCTTCCTTCCCACACAAACCCAGCATTATTTCTTTTTTCCTTGAGATTACTGTTAGCAGATTTTAAAAGTGAGGTTTATTAATTTTTTTGTATTAAAAAAGCAGATCCTCCTCTTCTGAAGAATCCTGTCCTGGTGCTTTTTGCTGACCTTCCAGAGGTGTGGAACACCACACCGTGTCTGTTGCAGGAAGAAAACCCAAAGGTTCCTCCTTTTTTTTACGAGATAAATATTGATGCTCAGAATTACGTTCTTTAAACTTGCTTCAAAACTGGTGAAATGTAAACTGAAACTGGGCTGGAGCTGAGGTTTTGTAGCTTCGTTAGGGAGGTTGAGGAACCCCACCAGAATTATTCCTGCTGTTTACAGGTGATTTATTGCTGCTGGGCTGGGCTGTGGGTTAGAGCCACTCTTTACAAGCCTGACCTCATCCTGTGAGAAGTTTCCTCCACTGAGTGCTCGTGTTTCTCACGGGAGCCAATTCACAACATCTACTGAAAAACCCTCCCTTTAAGGGCGGTGAGACTCTGCCTCTCACGTGGCGTGGACTGCATTCTTTCCCTATCACTGAAGTCTGCTCCTCTGTCAATTTTTTACCACTTTCTGCTGTTCTGCCACCGCTCCATCGAAGCCTGTGACAGCAGAAGCGGCTCCCTCAGTGTCAAGTCAACTTGTTGAAGACTCTTCGTAATTGCTTGTCCCTGTAGATTCCCAGCGAAGGAGGAAAATGTGCCAAAGCACTGGGAGTGGCGCTGAGCCCTGTCCCTCCTCCCTCCGCACTCGCTGCCCCGGGGCTGCTGCTGGATTTTGGGAACCAGGTAATGACCTGCAAACTGTTTGGGGCATTTCCCTGTAGGGAAGACCCTGATTAAAGATCCATTGCCTGGAAAAGCTCCGTGTGACTGGGACAGTGTTGGTTTTGCTGGCGATGCTGAGCTTGGATAGTGTTGGAAGACGGGCAGTGAACTCCTGCAGAGCAACTCAGCATCCCAGATCCCGGAGGCTGGGAAAGAGCTCTGGGATCATCAAATCCAACCTGGGACTGATGTCCACCTTGTCCCAGCCCAGAGCACCGAGTGCCCATCCAGGCATTCCTTGGGCACCCCCAGGGATGGGCACTCCAAACCTCCCTGGGCAGCCCTGCCAAGGCTTTGCCTCCCTTTCCATGGGGAAATTCCTGCTGCTGCCCTTTCCATGGGGAAATTCCTGCTGCTGCCCAGCCTGAGGCCGTTCCCTCTGCTCCTGTGCCTGTCCCTGTCCCTGTGCCTGCCCCCCCGGCTGTGCCCTCCTGGCAGAGCTGTGCAGAGCCAGCAGGGCCCCCTGAGCCCCCTCTGCTCCAGGCTGAGCCCCCTCAGCTTCCCCAGCCCCTGCCCAGCTCCATTCCCTGTCCTGGACTCACTCCAGCCCCTCCGTGGGTTTCTGGCAGTGAAATCAGGAGCAGGTTGGAGTTCTGGCACGTCGACATTCTGTGTTTAATACACCTGTGTATTAAATTAAAGCCTAGCTGAGGGAAACATGAGTTAGAGGCAACTTGCATTGTTCCTCAGTCTTTTCAACAAGCCCGTTGTGGCTCCAGAGGCTTCTCAGCCTAGTAAAGAGTTTGAGTTAGTTCTAGTCACTTACCTGCTCTTCTCCATATAATACTGTTATTTGTCTAATTGTTTCTATTCTTGTGTGTTTGCTATGTAAAAATGCAGTAAAGCCATTATGCAGGAAAAGAAAAGTGGTTGAGATGATTATTCTGTTATCAGTCATGACTAAGATGAAGAGAGATATACTAGCAAGACATTGTTCCTAAAATAGATATCTTGCAAACAAGAAATGTCAGTCAAATGAGGTTTAAATTAAATTCCTGATAGCAATTACTTACAGAATTATCATGCTCCCATTGAAATTATTATGAATATTGTCACCAGAGTTAATGGGAAAAGAAGTTTGGCTTAAGAGGCTGATTCTGAAATATATTCCAGAATGTGCTGGGCTTGTGTCCTGCTGAGCCCAAAGTCACAGGGCTACAAAGAGCATCCTTGGCTGAAGAGAGGCTCCAGGCTCAGGGCAGTGGGAAGAGGTGAAACAGAGAGCTGGGCACTTGCAGGAAGTATTGAATGGCCACAACCGAGTGACCTGGCTGGGAGCAGAGCTGATGAAGTGCAGAAATGTGATGTGCCTTCCAAATAAAGAACTGATGAGTCAAGTTGTGCCCCAATTGGAACAGGAGCAAAGTCAGGACGGCTGGAAAATAACCTTGATTGTGGTGGAGGAGAAATAGCAGTGGAGTTGTGGAGACCCCCAGGAGCCCCAGAGCAGCAGGGGCTGCAAGGGAGTGGATCTCAGTCCCTGCAGCAGCAGGGACCCTCCAGCATCACTGCTGCTGCAGCAATTACCTGGAGAGCCACACTGATAGCCCTGAAGTGGCATCCACGACCTCCTCTCTGCTCCAGCAGTGCAGCTATTACTCATCCAGTCAAGTCCTTTTGTTACACAATAACGAGAAAACAACTTCTAAATATATAATTTTAAATCAGTATCTTTATACTGCAAGACACAAACAGCTACTGCTGAATTATTTCTGACAGATTCTAAGTTCCTATTTAATCTTTCAGGTTGAGGCATTTTTCTAAGCATGGCTCAGTAGGAAGTTAATTATAATCTTCCAAAATGGGAAGAATTTTCACCTGGGATGATTAGGATACTGGTTTGAGGCATGGTATGTGGGCTCCAAGCTAAAGTTAGGAACTGGCAACATCTTTGGCTCTCTCTCCCTGCAGAAGTAACACCTTCTGCTGTCACAAGAACTACCCTGAAGATGGAGATCACGATGATTTTGGATGCAATCAATCCCTTAAGTATTCCTCATTGTTGATACATTTGCATACTGGGACACCACAGTGGTTTATTCTGTGCTCTGAGGCAAAATTCGCTCTGAATTCCAGTTGGATTTCTCGGGCTTGGTTTCAGCTTCAAGGATAAATCAGGTTTGAAGAACTATAACGAAGCAAGTTCTGGAAAAAGACAAAAGTATGTGAGATTCATTTTTTTTAAAAAAAACCGATCAATTGCTTGTGGTAGATTTGCCATCTGTTGGTGTGTGCACACTGCTGCAGTGACTTATTTCAGTATTTAATTACATTTTCTGACTGCACTTGGCTCAGCTAACCTTGGGAGTTTCTACAGTTGGGCATGTTTTCGTCAGTAGCTTTCGTAAAGAGATGAATTACCAAAGAAATTCCTGTTGGTGAGTCCTTAGGAGGAGCTTGGACAAAGCTGGGCCTTGGGGTTTCCACTGAGTCATTACAAGGAGGCTGCAGGATTCCCGTGGTCTCTCCAAAAGTGCCATCCCTGCAGTGTCACCGTGGGTGCAAACCCCTCCCTCTCCTCTCCATCCCTGCTGTGTGATGTGCTCTGAGCCCCTCCTCAGTTCCCACAGCACCTGGGCAGCTGCTGGCTGCTCAGCACTTCCCTTCTCTTTGTAATTTGTGCACATTGCTGACAACTCTTTCATGTTTATTCCAAATCAGCAGTGAAAACGTGTGCAGAGAAACAGGAATTTCCTCACTCCTCAGCTCTGAGTGAGTGACAGCCCAGCCTGGGGACAGGGCAGTGCCTGGTGGGGTGGGGAGGGTGGGATCTCCACCTGTGTGAAATCCCAAATGTGCAGAGGGGGATGAATCCCTCTCCTTGCAGTACAAAGCCAGGGAACACCAGGTCCCACTAAGCAGCAGCTCAGAGTGAGGTACTTTGGTGACAAGGGTGGAGTTTGAGAGGGGTCTCGATCACTGTAAATGCAGAGATTCACAGATATTCCAGAAAACTTGGGCAAACTGATGGAAGGAATACCCCACAAGACTGTTCTGTGCAGGATTTCACCCTTGGTTTATGAAACCTGAGTTGCTTAAGCCTGAACACAAATCTGAAGCTGTATTTTTAGCTATTGTTTACCCTGTTTGTAGGTTCTGTCTGGCATCTGCTTTCCTGGCCAGTGTGGAGACAGGATACTGCATCTTTAATTTATATTTTCCTTTGAGGATAAAGAAGAACTGAGATGTGTCAGTTTGGTTTGTAGCACTCACTTTATTTTGGGGGAAAAAATATAAACTATAGGACATTTGATTTCAAAAAACATTTAAAAATGAAGGAAACCTAAAAGGGTTTAAAGTACAGACAAGTTTATACAGGCATAAAAAAAGTCTAGTAGGATCTTCATTCACTGTGCCTATCTGCAGTTTTCATCCCCTACTGTCAAAGCACTGTGATCAGCAGGGATATATTCATTGTATTTTCCATATGGCTGAGATATTTCTTGAGCTCATTTTGGACAAATGTGGCAAAATTTGCTGCTAAGTCTGTCCTGTGCTTCCAAAATATCCCCCAAAATATGTTTGCTTTGACGGTGAGAACGAAATAGTAAATCTTTCTTAAGGTGTTGATCTGGGAGCATCATCTCCCAATTGGCTTCCTTTTTTTATCCCTCAGGGAGCTTTCAAAACCTTGCTACCGAAGCACAAAGATGAGGAGGGGAAATATAATGAAGCTGAGGCAGGGATTCACCAGGGGCCCCTTCCCTGGCACTTCGTACTCTGACAAAACCACAACTGAGTGGAAGAAAGGTTCTGGCTGTTCCCTCATGTGAGTGACTCCTCCTGCCTTCACAAAGTGGGGCAAAGCACAATAAACTGCTTTTCAAGTTCCCACAGTTTGTGTTTGATACCCCCTCTCTGTGAATACACATACACGAGCTCGGCTTGGGTGCATATTTTAAATATCAGGATCTACAGGGTGGGCTGTGCACTGTCACATTTCTTCTATCTCAGCTTTGACTGAAGATTTCATCATGATGCTGTTCCATAACTTAATCTGTGCACAGATGTTTGGGATTGGGGTATCACTGTCTAAAATTGTGAATATTTTGCTGTATTTACCTCCTTAGGACCTGAGCCATTTCCTCTGTGTGCAGAGGATTTCCACATTTTAGTGGCCACATGTGGGAGCTCCCCAGGCTCTGTGTGAAGCAGTCCCTGCTCTGGAGCAGTCCTGGCAGGGACTCAAGGATACAAGGACACATTTTTGTTGCATCAGGGCAGTTGTTTTTCCTCCTGGTAGGAGAGCAAACAGGAGGTGCTTTGTACCCACGAGCACTCATCCACATAACAGGGAAGGGTTGTGCTGCTCTGACTCTGAAAATGTGCTCAAATCGTATTGTACAACAGCTTAAGGGTGAAATGATGATGAACTGGGATAAACTCGCCCTGGGGAATTAACTGTATCCCCCCAAACCAGCTTCACAATCAATCCTAGAGCTCAGCTCGCCTTGAACTGGATCCCCAAGGCTAAATTTGTACCTGTTCCCTTCCAGGGGTGTTACCAGAGTCGTGAAAGCAGAATGAAACAAGGGCAGCTTCCTCAAACTTTGCTTTTTGCAGCTTCCTCCCTGAGCTCTTGCTAAAAGAGGCACTACCCACATATTCCTCCATTCCCACTTTCCCAGGAGAAAGCTCTGCTGTCCTTACCATGGTTCAGGTTCAGTGGCACTAAGCTGGGGAAGGAGGGGAGCAAAAGACACTGGCCTGATGATAATATTCTTATTTTTCCTTTCCTGCAAAGCTTGCTGGGTGAATGAACACGAAGTTTGCAGGATTCTTCTGAAACAATTTTATTTCTTACACAGATCACCAGAAAACTGGAGGGGGGACATCAGTCTGTAATTGGCCTCTTTAAGAAATGTCCTGCAGGGAATGACATGCAGGAAATGTGCAGGGGGGGTTAAAATTCATAAATAAGCCATTGTTCGTATGTTCAAGTGTGTGATTGATGATTTTCAGGGAGATTGAATAAAGTAACTATGGATGCTGTCAGGTGGCTGCAGGTGCATAAAAAAGACAACTGAGTGTTTGGATTTCATGTTACTGATACTGAACTAGCTGAATTTTGGCTGCAGGTCCCATTTACTAATATATTATTATTACTTTTATTTTAATTTTTATTCATTTCCTATTAGGCTCAGTAAAATACTACTCACAACAACTTTACCATGCTGTGGAATTAATTTTGAAGTGAAGCTATATTAAGAAACTAATTATTTTGAACCCTTCATCTAATCAAAGTCCCTCTGAAGTTCTCATGCTGCTCCTACAAGGACCTGCTGAGGGGTGGAATGGGCAGAACCTGCTGAAGAGATGAAGGTGCTGAAATGTCAGAAATATCCAGCTGCAAATTGCAGAGCAGGGATGTGATACCCCCAGCTGAAACCTCGCACCAAGTGAGATCTGATACCCCTACAGGCAGATTAGATGTTCTAGAAATAGGGGCATATAATATCCAGGTATATAATAACTAAATATTCATTTGAAACACAAGACATGAGGCCCTGGTCCTCCTAAATCAGTGATTTGCTAATGTATCTTTGATGGTTTATTTCTCTGTAAAAGAGCATTTGAGGGGGATCTTGCTGATTTTTTACATTTCAGTGACATATTGTCTTTTTATTGAATCCCTTTTGCTCGTTTGGTTGTGAGACCTAGAGTAACAGAAATCCTGAATTTCTTTTTTCTTATATCTAGATACATAATAATTTCCCTTTTCTAGCCTTTGACACAAATAACAATTCTAACTCCTTTAATTATTGCTTTCCTCTGAGCTTCTCAAACCCCTGGGGATGCAGAACACTTGTTTGCAGCCTGTTATTATTTGGAGCAATGGGAGAAGTCAGATGCAGGAAAACAGCATCTGCCACAGGAGTTTCAGACACAAGTTCTTGTTGAGCACTCCAAGAACTTTCAAAGATCACTTGACACTTGATTTCCTTTATATTTAAATTAAGATCTGCCTGATGGCACTGATGAAATGTGTACAGATTTAATCTCACAGAAGATTTGGTCACATTGGTGTCACCAGTAGAGGCACTGGGATATGGCTGTGTGCACCAACAGCCTGCAGAGCTGTCCCTTCATCTCCTGCCACTTAATTGCTGTAAAAGCTCCACATTCACACACTCCTACCACAACAAAAATAGTGACCCAGCCTGAACAATCCAACATCTAAAGTGTAAATTCTCTGTCGACATTAACTACCTGTGACTTTGCTCCTCCTTTTTCTCACCTGATTTTTGTTGTCTGAAGGACAAACTTTCCCGGCACACGCTCCAAAACATTTATCTTCCGTGGTTGAGTTCCAGACCTTTAAAAATAGGCTTGCAATGGAAATGCTGACGTGCCAGCTGGCGGCTGCTGCAGTGACACATTCACAATGGGCAACCGGGAATGGGCTCCTTTGGGGGACTGGGATTTAATCAAGGGCTGGAGCAGCACAGCATCCTACACCTGTCTGTGCACTTGTTGACTTCTGAGCCAAAACAATCAGCACAGTGTTCGAACTATGGGGTGCACCAGCTTGTTCCCTCATTCGTGCTCATTTCATCGAAATTAGTTGGCAGTTAAGAACAGTTTGAGTCTTCCTTTGCTTTATCTAAAGGGCAGGGCTTATCGATAAGTCATGCAGCGTGTTCAGACACAAACTGTCATTGAGGCGGATTTCTATCCTTTAAAGACGCACTTTTGACAGTATCCTCGAGCGTCTTCCAGCTCCTAAAATCAAACGGCGAAGGGGGAATATTATTTTTTCCCGCAGCTCTTTCTCCTGCCCCCGTTCGGCAGCGCTGCCTGCAGACAAAGGCGGCGGGGCCGGCTCGCCGCGCCCGCGGCTCCTCCCGCCTCCGCCGCCCGCGCTTCCTGTCCCCACACCTCGCAAAGTCGAAAAAACAAAACCAAACCAAA
>VXBS01000100.1:64745-94925 GCA_013400255.1 Sitta europaea
TTTTTTCTCCTGCATTCCCCTCTCCAGCTAAATGGCCTTAAAATGGCAGATGAGCCTATGGAAGAAGGTGAACCATATTCCTACCACGTAAGTGTTTGGCACCTGCTCACTTCAGCTCCTCATTAGCATGACCTCCTGTTGGAGCAAAATTTATGCATTCCCTGCTCTTTAATAACTTCTGAACCCATCATTTTATTTCAGCAATATCTGAGGAGACTCTAAGTCTCAAAGATGGCTTTGGAAATTACTGCCTGGCTAGGGACTGTAAATGCCTTGTTTGGGAAAATGTGCTGCAGGAGGCAGAGCTTTATGGAAAGGTGGCCTGTGCTGGAGGGAGCATCTGCTGATCCCTCACCCCAGAAATGCTCAGGCCAGCCTGGAACCTTTCACACAGAGTGCTGGATGCTGCTCTTGCTACAAGCATTTGTTCTACTTTGTAGTTTCTAGTGTAGCTGCTGTACCTTCAGCTCAAGGGTGCTGAATTCTGCTTTTTTAGAACACAAATAATGTCTACACCAGTATGTTAATCTTTTGTGTAGGTAAGCCCCTCTTGAGCATGGGTTTTGTCCAGTGCCTGTTAAGCAGATGCTGAAGCTGAGTGTTCTGTGTGCTGGCTAAACCTTGGACTAAACTTCAGGCTCATCCTGTGTGTGGTGAAATGCCTGACTTCCCATGGAAGTATTGGCCAGCATTTCTCAATACACTCAAACTTGTATTTTTGAGCAGGGTCACAAAGGTGTCTGCTGTCCAGAGAGTCCCTGGAAGTGTCCCAGGCCAGGCTGGATGGGCTTTGGAGCAAGCTGGGACAGTGGAAGGTGTCCCTGCCTGTGGCACTGGATGAGCTTTAAGGTCCCAAACCCAAAGCAGTCTGGGGTTCTGGGATGAGCAGATCTTGTCTGCAGCTGTAACCCCTGCTTTGTGTTACAGCAAGAACATCTCTAAGGAAGGATTTGGAGTGTGAAGTCTTGGGCATAGACCCAGGTGGTGCCTGGGCATGTCCTGCTGTGGAGTGGGTGAATAGTGTCAGTGGGCTCACAGGTAGCAAGGAGAGGAGCAGTGGGCTGTCTGAGTTTCCTCCTGCCCTGGAAGGAGGAGGTCAGTGAGCTCTCTGGGTGCTTGGAGACACACTCCAGGGGCTGTGACAAAGCCACGACTGATCCCAGTGCTCCCTTTGGCTCCTGCTGAACCTGCTGGGAGCAGGGAAGAGTGCCCATTGGGCAAGGCTGCTGAGGCCTCAGCTTGGAAAGAAAGTTGCTGCTCAAGCAGCAGAACACAAAATGAGATAACCAAATTTGCAGTTCGTGGAGGCCAAAGTAGAAATGAAAATGAAAGTGAGTTGGAGCTGCTCAGCTCTGTGCTCATTCCTTGGCAGGGATGAAGAGGTCACTTTGTACCTCAGTCAGGCCAACTTTTAGTACCTTAATGACAGATAAGTGAGTGAAATTATATACACATCTTTTATGAAGATAAAACACTTTATTAAAAAAAACCCTCATTCCATCCATCTCAAGTTAGTCTTTATTTGCATGGAAAACATTTCTCTCCCGAGTTCACATTTAGAAATCCTCTCAGTCTCCTCAGCAACCACGTGTGATGTCACAGGCTAATGGCTCGAGGTGGGTGATAAACACAGGAGAGGCTGAACTCTTAAGGAGCTTTTCTCATGCAAAGTTTCACGGTGTTAAAGAATACAAATTAGGATGGTGAAGAAAAAAGGCTTCTAAATAGAGTATTTACATATTTCATAGGAAGAAGCAGCCATTAAGTCTGGTGTACAACTTGGTGTGTAATTAGACAACTTGCTGCTTTCATCTGTCATCAGATGACTTGGAAATGCTGCCATTCTTACCTGCCTTAAATTAGGCATCTGTTTAAAAAATAAAGGAAAATGAAAAGATAGGTGTATCTTCCCTCTGAGTGTATAAATGCAGTCACCAAGGGGAGCTTGGGATGTTTTCAGTGTGTCATCAGTGTGTGATGGGGGTTTGTGACCAAAGAGGGAAATAAAGTAGCTTGGTTGTAAATTATAGAATTAACTTTGTTTTCCAGCAGTGTCTGGTGTTAATTCCCACCTTTGTGTGGGAAGCAGGCAGAACAAACAGGCCTTTCCCAGAAGGAGGATGAAATAAGAGAGGGGAGGGGAAAGGACTCGTGTGCAGCAACAGCTGGACTACAGTTTGGGAATATACCAAGATGTTTGTTTGAACTCTTTCTTTCCCCCTTTGGACATGGAAAGCAATTAAGGCAGAAGCCATTAATGCAGTGTGATGATTGCTCCTTTTTTTTTTTTTTTTCCTTTAATTACTGCAGTATGTATAAATTCAGATTTCTACTCCGAATTTCTGTGTAAAAGCAGAATTTCATCCAGATGCTTCTGGATGAACTGTGGTAAAGCTGATTAGAAGTTTTTAAGTCATGGGCAGTAAGTTCACCTGACTATGGAGTGATGTGATGTTCAAAACCCAACTGTTTCATCCAGTGCTCAGGTCCCTTCTGGTGCTGTTTGCCCTTCTCATTGAGGGGCTGTAACTCACAGGAGGTTGTGGGGTGATTTTCTGGTCTCTGCTAAGAGAGGCTTTCAAAATGAAGGCCTGAAGAGAGGATGGGAGAGAGCAGATAACCATTTGATGCCCCAAAAGTGAAGTACTGCAAATCAGATGGGATTTTCACTTGTGATTTTGTTGTGCACAAGAACTTTATTGATATTTTTGATAGGGCTGAGGGTGCTGCTCCTTTTCCACCTGCAAGCTGAGGTTGCTGTTGTGGCCTCAGCTTTTCATTTCAAGGGTGCTTATTTTGACACCTTGCTTGGTTTGGCTCTCAGAAACTTCTCTTACACCATAAAGGCTGCAATCCATGATGGGATTTGTTGTCATCAGGAATGTTTGTCTTTTCACAACTGGGGCTGCTGTGCCCTGCTTTGCTGAAGATGAGAGGCTCATGAGAAAGTCAAGACAACATTAAATCACTCACCTGCTCAGAATTCCCCTCAGCTGTCTGAAGGAGGTCCCCACACAGGATCATCTTCCCAGGAGCTCTGCACCCCAGAGCTGTTTCTTCTCTTGGATGCAAGAATTCTCAGAGTCCTTAAGATGACTCATCTCTTATTTATGGTCTACAAATGCTGCCTGTTCCTCCAGCTACAAATGGATGACCAGAGTTATTATTTGCTGCTGTGAAAAGCAATAATTACCCCAAATGATGAAATTCAATTTGGCTTTCATTAAGACTTATTTCAGGAAGGGGGAAAGATGAGAAGAGTAATCACTGGGAAAACTGAAGCTGCTAAGCAGAGGTGAAGCACTGAAGTCTTGGTTTAAAAATCTGTGCATTTATTCTTTCATGTAAAATAATCCAGCTTTTCTGTAGTTGAAATATGGCAAAAGGAAATGAGCATTCTTTGAGAATTTCCCTTCCGTTTAGAAATTTTTGATGCATCAATTTAAGAAAAGATAGATGAGAAAACTCTTCATTTGAACAGTTTTCCTTTAAGCCTTAATAGGATTTCAAATATTTTACTAAAATAAAAGTAAACAAAGAAAAATCCAGGTATTTACATGTGCTTTTAACAAGACTTAGTTACTGCAGGCCTGTTCACTGTTGTATTTTGTTTGCTTTGAAATCACAGGATGAAGGAAGTGTGAAAGAAATTCCTATTACACACCATGTGAAAGAAGGATGTGAGAAAGCAGATCCAGCACAGTTTGAACTACTTAAGGTTCTTGGACAGGGCTCATTTGGAAAGGTAAGGTGATAAACTTGTTCCATAGACCTGTCCAGACATTCCAGGGCAGCAGTGGCCAGCAGACTTGCTGAGAATGTTTAAAAATGTATTGAGTAATGGAATCCTTTCCCAGCCTTGCTCCAGTGCCATGGGCAGAACCTTCTGAAGGAAATGGGAGTTTGCCTTTTACTGATGGGACTTGACATGCTGGCAATGTTTGGCTTTTTTCAAGACACAAAATCTGTATTTATATAGCTACAGAGGAGTTGATTGTGGCAGTTTGGAACTTAAAGTAAATAACCTGGGAAATGTGTTTCAGGTTTTCTAGTTTGCTGTATTTATCAAATGTCTACAGCTAAAAGACACTAATTATTCAAATGGCACTGAGAGAAATATGGCAGGATTTTTGTTACAATATTTTCCTTTTGTAATGTGCCACTGAGTGTCACTTTGTAGAAATGAAGTTGAAAATCTGATTTCTCAGTGACTGTGTTGAAACACAGGAGTTGAAATATTAATCCTAGTGTATAGGAAGGTAATTAATATTTTAAAACCAGACTCAAACTACATCTTTTGCAACATCTAAAGTAGTCAATCAGCTTTACATTAGTTCCCATTTTCCTGTTCTTCTGCTGGTTCTGTGTGTGTCTCTGCACAGAGTGCAATGAGAGAGGAACAAATTGACACTAGGAAGGCATCTGTGCATAAGTGATAGTGTGTAGAGAGCAAACTTTAAATTTTTGTTAGCATGTTGAGGTCTCAGAAACATTTCTTTACCTGGTGACATTGGCTGCCAGTTCCCCCACACTCTTCTCACTGTAGGATATATATTTTATATCCCATTTAATCCATGTATTACTCCTGACTCGAGTTGTTGAAGCTCCCCCAGGGCTCAGCACAGCTGGCCCAGCCAGCCCTGCTCAGATTTGGCTTCTGCCAGCCTGAGCAGTGCCAGCAGCCTGGCCAGATGTGCTCTGGATGGATCCTGGCAGTGCCTCTTGCTTCAGGACTCACCTCTGGCAGCCCTGAGCTCAGAGCTCTCTGCTCTTTCCCCTGCAGACAGGAAACAGAGCAGGAGGAGCACTGCCTCTTGCCTTCATGGGGGTTTCTCTCCCAGTTTCTACTCCCAGGGTCCTTCCTTTGGGCTTGGCAAACACAAGGGTGCTTTCCTGGAATTGGATTTTTTCCCATCAGTGCAGGGTTTAACACTTCCACAGAAATAAAAGGTTAAACCTCCTGAATTACTGAATTTCTCTCTTCATTCTTTGAGGAATGATGTGCCTTCTAAAGCAGATGTGGAGTTATGAAGGATTTGTCTGCAAATTAAATAGGTGGTGCTTCAGTAGTTTTCAGCTATTTTGGGTCTTACTGGCTAAAATTTGTAACTTGTACATGAATTCCTTATGTTCCACAGGTTGTTGGTTATTAAGACTAAAATATTCCTATGTGCTTATTATTAATATTTTATAATTGTGCTTGTATTCATCTACAGCTGTTTTCTTAGTTGCTGGTATCCCTTTATTATTTTCCATCACCTTGGCCTATAGGAGAGCACAGTGTTGTAGGTCTGTTATTGGGCAAAACTTAATAAAACAAAAAGCCAGACAACCTTGAAACATGATGACATTTTTGTTCTAACCAGAGCTTAAAATAAAAACAACAACTCTCCCAACCTTGTACAACTTAGCCATGACAGTGCTTGAATTTCTGATTCTAGAATGGAAATTTTGACAAGATCATTGCAAAAATATATATATATAATTTCCAGATGTAAATAAAATTAATTGTAAATGAACGTCTGCATAAATTGAGACCAGAGAGGTAATTTTGGGGGGTCTCTTGGTTTTCTCTTGTGACTCATATGTTGTTTTTTGCAACAAAACCTAATAATTCATAACTAATAATTGCTATTACAGGAACAGCAATTTAGAAGAAGGAGCACATATCAAACCATTTTGTAAATTGGAAGATCTGGTGGTTAAAAATCAGTGTAGCTCCATGCCTTTGCACTGCAATATTTTATCTAATACACTTTTCTCAGTGTCAAGTTATATCCCATCTATCTTTAAAACTCTTCTGGAGAGAAAAAAAGTAGAAAAACCTGTTGGAGTTGCTATTCCAGAGGGAAAGGGTGCTTTGATCTTAAGTGGGGAGGTTTCCTCACTTTCATCTCACCACTTGTACAGAATTCATTAAGAAAAATGAATGTTTCATATTTGAGACTTGGGTCTTAAACCTCAAAAATCTCTTGGGAGGTGGCAGACCAGGCAGAATGGTCATTCTCCAAGAAAGTGATGGAAACATCCTCCTGTAAGAACTTCTTTGATAAATCAGGAAGGAATGCAAAGTTTCTGCCCAGTGTCATGCTCCAGAGGGCTGGGTGCTCTGCAGCTCTGCTGTGATCAGGGAATGCAGTTCTGCTCTCCCTTTTGAGGTGTGTGCTTGGAGCAGAGCACTGGCAGCTGCTGCCATTAATGGGAGCTTGGCAAATGCTTTGTGAGAGTTTGGGGTTGATTAAAACTTGCAGTTTTTAAAAAAAAAAAAGCTTGCAGTGATTTAAAAAATGGGCTTTATATTGCCAGGTCTTCCTCGTGAGGAAGATAATTGGGCCTGATGCTGGGCAGCTTTATGCAATGAAAGTGTTGAAAAAAGCTTCTTTAAAAGGTAGGTTTGGCTTTCAGCTGAGGCTTTGGACTGTGGGGTTTAGTGCACCTGTATTTAAAAGCTTTTTTTAATCTTACATATTTGTCAGTGAGTTCATAACTCTTCTCTGACAGGAGGGTTTTTTTTAGAGTAACTTGTAAGTTCATGTTTAAGTGTTATTTTAAACCTGGCCAGGTAGCTTTAATTATGTGGTCAGAAATGCTCTTTCAAAGTTAAAAATTGGATTATTTAATTCTGTTTAGACTTTTCATTATATGAAAACAAGTTAATTTCACAAACAGTTTTCCTTTTGTCTTTTGTTAAGTCAGAACTCTGCTGTGGTTAAAATTAAGTCATTCCCTTGTTCCAGGAGCCAGAACAATTTAATTCAATTTAATGAATGGGTGCGAGTGTAAATAGGACTGTTACTGTTAAAGGGGAAAAAGTAATCTTAAAAATATTTTACAGTCAGGACAGAGGGATAATTGAAAAGTTGAAGTTGGGAACTTTTTTCTTGAAAGCAATGTGGATTATCCCAAAATACAGGGATGTGCTGGAAATATAATGAAGCAAAGAAGAAAGTTGGGCCAGGCAAGAAACAAACCAGAGTTCTGCTGTCTGAAAGGGGGGGTTCTGTGGGAGACCTGAACATTCAAACCAAACAGAGATGAGGGAGGAGATTCCTTCAGGCAGCAAAGGCTTTCTGCTGAGGTGGGGTTGCAGCAGGAGCCTGTTTCTCAGTGGGTTTTTTGCTGTCTCCCCCAGTTCGGGACAGGGTCCGGACCAAGATGGAGCGGGACATCCTGGTGGAAGTGAATCACCCCTTCATCGTCAAACTGCACTATGGTTGGTACAGATGCCTTTGCTTTGCCTCCACTCCCTCCCCTTGCTCCAGGGCACAGCTGCTCCCCTTCTGCCTCACTTTTGGAGGGGCCACATTAGGTCCTGGCAGCTTGGGGAAAAAAAAAATGTAAATCCGTATCTATATAAAATTGTAGGCTGAGCCCCCTCATAACAACTTTCTGAATCTTTACTTGAAAGTTCTGCAGAGATTTTGTGCTTTTCAGTGATTTAAACCAAACCACAGTAATTGACATCCTTGCTGTTTCCCTGTTTGACAAAGGAGAAATAAAAGAACATTATTTTAATCATGTCTCATGACTAAGATTTTCTTCCGTGAAGAAGCGAGGAATCATTCAATAAATTACCTCGTGTGCTGCTGAATTATTTCAGTTCCACAACAAAAGTATTGCCTGTGATTGAAATATCCTAGTAGTAAAAGCATTCAGGTCTGTTTTGTAGCTTTGTCATACAACTATTGATTTTTATTTACTTTTAATTTTTTTTAAAGCCTTTCAGACTGAAGGGAAGCTCTATTTAATCTTGGATTTTCTCAGGGGAGGAGATGTATTCACACGATTATCCAAAGAGGTAAGTACCTAAAATTTTATCTCCACTCACTCTTAGACAGGGGTTGGGTTTTGTTGGTACAGGTTTGGCTTCTAAACCTGTTTCCCCCCATATTTCTTGTCACAGTGAAGTTTTTAATAACTTTTGGGCTTTCCTTACATATTCTAGATTCTATTCTATCCTTAAGAAACCCGAGTGTGTATTGATGAGTAGCCCAAGTTTTAATTTGGCATCTGCAAAGTACAGTTCTTTTGTCTAAAAATGTTTTGTTGCTTGGAAACACAACTGAAGTAAATGAATATTTAGCACTGGAGGAAGGGGATGTGTAGTTCTCATGCTCTTAGTCAGCTTAGGTGCTCCTGGAATCCTGCAGCCCTGAGAGCTTTCTGCTGCACTCTGCAGTTGCCTCATGCTGAATCCCCTGAGTGGGAACACAGAGTGCTGTGAGCCCACTCCCCTCCAGCCAGCCCTGGCACACAACTGCACCTTGAGCTTTTCATTTCTATTTTTGTTTCCTGGAGGGAGAGCTCCAGAGGAGCTACAGGCTGTTGTTGTTTTTTTTTTTTTAACATTTGCCATCAAATATTTATTACATGTTACCTTAAGTGTTATGAACAGGTTTAGAAGACTTTTGTTTTCTTTTGGCAAACCTTTTATAAAGGTCTAAATTTTTAATGGCAGTTTCTCAACAGCTTCACAGCAAGAGAGGTTTTCAATGTTTTCACCACTGTAAATCCATTTATATTGCCAAAGCATAGGAAAAGCCTCTTTCTTAAATGAGAAAACTGTGTTATCTGATTTTTTCATGGCATGGAGGAGGTTGTTTATTCCCTGTGTGTAAGGCCAGGAGAGAGATTTTTCCCCTTACACTTCTCATAAAAATAAAGGTTTTACTTGAGGAACAGGCAAAAGAGAATTTAAAGTCATTTTTGTTAAAACCCGAGCTTGGTAACAGTGATTGTGTCTAAGAATTGAGCTCAAATTAATTAATCTGGGAGCTGAAATGGCTGTTAAAAACTTCAAGTGACCAACTTGTCCCAGGTTATTGGAGCAGGGGGTAGGAAAGAGGTCAGGCTTTGCTTTGATCTGGAATGTCTAATTCCAGAGGGAATTCTGGAATAGCAGCAGGAGCTGTTCTCTTGCACCACCCCAGCTGGGATCATCCCCTGTGGAACATTAAATGGGGGATGCAAGGCTCTCCAGGAGAACTCCACCAGGGGTTGGAAGAGGGATGTGTTCCCTCTGGGAGTCAAGAAGTCATAATTCTCAAGTTTTCTTACTGCTAAGACTCCACCTGTTTCTTGGAACACTTCAGTTACCTTTTATACTGGTTTTTATGTATATAGATATAAAAAAAAAAACCCAGGTTTTTATATTCTGGTGGGAATGTGAGGTAGTTTCAAAAGTCCATGGTAAAACACAGGCTATGGACAATGCCCATGAGGATAAATTCCCTGTAGCATTCCATACTTTGCACACAAGGATTATTTTAAATTAATTTGGTTTAGTATGAAGTTATTAAAAGGCTTTTGCTGGTCTTTAAATTCTAATGTGGCTATGAGAGTTTCAGCTGTGGCAGTGAGATGAGCATGTAATGAAGTTTTTATTGGGGATATTTAATGAAGCTGACTTGCAGCATGTTTAACTTGACCCAGAGAACAGCTTTAGATGTCATTATGGGGAGATGGTAGATTAGCATTTAGCATCATTATATTTTGAGCTTTGCATTTTGGCTGCTCCAAGGAGGAATGAAATGCAAGGAGGAATGAAATGCAAGGAGGAATGAAATGCAAGGTTTCCCTTTGCTCTTTTGGAAGAGGTGAAACCCAGGCTGCCCCCTGCTCTTTAAAGGTGTGCAGGTGAGCCTGTGGAGTGTCCCAGCTTCCCTGTGCCCCAGGTCAGCAGTGGCTGGGTGGGATCAGGAATGTTCTGAGCTGGGCAGCAGAGCCCAGGATGGAGCCCAGGCACTCCCAGTTCAGCCTGGCCCAGGGCTGCACTCACCAAACAGGGACTGGTTCCCCTAAAGCCCCAGGTCACTCCAGCCTTTTGAAGATCCCAAGCTCCTCCAGGAATTTCTAGAACATGCCAAGAGCCAAAGCAGGCACAGGATTTGTATTTTACATTAGCAGCAACCTGTGCAGTGTTCAGGACAGGAGAGCATCTCTGCTCTAGAAGTAACATCAGAACTTCAGACTCTCTCCAGGTTCTTTAATTTTATTTTTTTCCCTAAGAGCAGAGTAGGTTCTTCAGCTCCCAGGCTGTCATTGTTACTGCCACCAGTGTTTTATTCTCTATGCTTTTTTTCCTAAGTGATTTTTGCCTTTTTCCTAAGTGATTTTTGCCTTTTTCTAGACCTTGTTAATGTGAATTCACACTCACCCAATACAGCAGCCATATATTAAATTTTATGATGCAGTGGGAAACTGTCTGGGCTTGTGGCAGGAGGAGTGCTGGGTGTCAATTACACTAAATATAACAATTAATTTATTATCTAGAAGTTAATTAATGCTCTGTGGTAATGCTGATGGTTTTATTTAAGTATTGCAAGTAGTTCTTTGTGTACTTTATAATTAACAGATATTAGTAAATCATTTCTCTTGGCTGAACTCATGAATTATGAGTTCACAAGGGACTTTTAAAACTAAGCTTGAAATTTAGGCAGACAGGACGATATTTGTTTTAGATTGCAGTTTTAAAAACTGAAGACAAGATCAGAAGGTAAATCTATACAGTTCTTATTAGGTTATGTTTACAGAGGAAGATGTGAAATTCTACCTCGCAGAACTGGCCCTTGCTTTGGATCACCTTCACAGCTTGGGAATTGTGTACAGGGACCTGAAGCCAGAAAAGTAAAGTAAAATGTATTTTACCACTCTTAATGTGTATTTTTCTTGTTGCTTTGCCTTTTCCACTGTAAAAAAATTTAAACTATTTCTGTTAAGGCTTTGTAACCAAATACGAAATGTAAACCACGTACCTGTGGTTTAAATTAAATAATATTTCCTTGTTAAAGTAATCACAGAATTGGATATAATAATTTTTAATTTCTATTTTAAGAATAGAAGAACTTATACTTTAGATGTTTTATGGAAATGTTCTTTATGTGTTTTGGTGAATGTGAATTTTAATTTTCAGCATTTTGCTTGATGAAGCAGGACATATCAAGTTAACAGGTAAGCACCACTCATTAGTACAACCCTTTGTGAATGAGGTTTTTTATTATCAATTTTAAATGCATATAAAATCACAGAAAATAGTTCAATGAGGAACAATCCAAGTTACATGTATTCTAGAAAATTATGTATATACAAGGCTGACTATTTAGAAAACAAATTACTATAAATTTCTGAAAGCTTTAAATTACATTGAAGGTGATAATTTTGTACTAGAGATTTCATAATATATTTTAATTAAAGATATTGCTGTTAGTTTCCAAGAGAAAATTAAGTTGTTTAAACCCTCAAAGACATGATAGAATAATGGTGATGGAAATCAGGTTTATAAGATGCATACCTTTTAAAATTCTGCTATATTTAAATACAATTCAATCCTAAATGTTGTCACTTCCTTCTGAAAGTGGAAATAATGGATGTGATCATTGATTAACAATCATTTTCCCCTGTGAAAAAAAGGATGTTTGAGAGCTGAGCCAGTGTCAAGGACTTGTGGATTCACTGTATCCAAAACAGGGAAAAAAGTGTTCTGGGAATGAAATATTCTGGGAATGCAGGGCTGTTCTGTGCTGAACTTGAGGCAGGTTACAGAACCATGTTGCCTTATGTAACAACAGTATTTTTAGTGTGATTTTATTTATTCATCATTCAGTAAGACCAGACCATGCAGGCTGCATTCCCTTTGAAACTAATTTTTACTTCTATCCAATTTTTTGTGTGAGTAAAGCAGGCAGTAAACAGAGAAAATGAGAATTTTTGAGTGTCTTAGAGCTCTAAACATGTAGGATTTCAAATGTCGAGTTATTTCAGTGACAATTTTGATGAATGATAATTTTGATGATCATGAATTTAATGACTTTAAGAATGCTTTTGGAGGTGTGTAGCAAACTAAATGTGCCATCTCCAGATACCTGCACTCTTGTTTCATGGAGAGCTGTGCTAATCACGTTTCTGAAAATAACCAACCCAAACCTCTCAGCGTTTGCTTTTTGAATTACCATATATAGATTTATGGTTTTTTCCCCTGACATTCTTTACTGGCTGTGTTCTTGTGATGCTGTTGTTGTAGACTTTGGACTCAGCAAGGAATCAGTAGACCAGGAGAAGAAGGCCTATTCTTTCTGTGGTACTGTAGAGTACATGGCTCCTGAAGTGGTAAACAGGCGAGGGCACAACCAGAGTGCTGACTGGTGGTCCTTTGGGGTCCTCATGGTACTGTATTTGCCTCTTGCTTCCCTTGCTAACTCACACAAATGCACTTAGAATAAGCTTGGCCAGTGGTGGTTAGGGTAAGGGGGACAGTTCAGTGACTGAAGTGCTCCTGGGTGAAATAAAATTGACTTTTTGTCTCTAAGGCACCTGAAAAATCCTGTGTCGTCTGTTAGGAGTTAAAACCAGTTGTAGTCAGTTTGAGACTTCACTTTGTGTGTTTATTTTGCATGTTACTTGATAGTTAAATTTAAAATCAGACTTGAAGATTTGGGTTGAAGGAATATTAATGGCATTTCTGTGAGAGTGAGCCTGTGGAAGGAATGCTGGAGTGGAGTAGAGAGATAATTCAGTAACTGCTGCCACTTCTAACCTTCCTGGGATGTGGTAGAGCATCAGCCTGACATGCAGATGGGCTTGAAAAGTAAACTACTGCTCTAGTATTTACCATTCTTGCAGTTTTTGGAATATGGCAACATCTAAAACCTGGTTGTGGAGGAGATTTTATTCCTTTCAAGTAGCTGCTTGATATCCAATATTCCTCCAGCATCATCACGCTACGCTTGCCACTGTTATCATCATGTAAACTGCAAGTGAGAGCAGAATTTTAGCTTTGGGAACACTTCCATAATATTTTCAAAGTTCAACCAGTGTGATGTAGAGGTAGGAAAGAGTGCAGTGTTTTACACTTTGTTTCAGCAGTTGGGGGAAGAAGTGTTGATTTAGATTAACATTTGTTCTTTCCAGTTTGAAATGCTTACTGGTACCCTGCCATTTCAAGGTAAAGATCGAAATGAGACTATGAATATGATACTGAAGTAAGTATATCTCCTTGCTTTTTCAGAAGTCCAAAAATGTCATTTTCAATGTATTTTAACAGCTTGTTGTAACTCCTTGTGCAGCCTGGTCTTGGGGAAGGTGTCCCCATGGCAGGGGCTGGAACAAGATGAGCTGTAAGGTCCCTTCCAAACCAAACCATTTTATGATTCTAAGAGCACTGAGCTGCAACAGGAGCAAAAAGCAAAGTCCCTTGATAAGCTTTAGATCCCAGACTGTGAAGTCCCATTAAGTCTCCCCAGCAATTAAAATCTCAGGGATGAATCTTTGATTGTAGGCATATAATAAAGATAAGAACAGTGAGAGCAGCTTGATTTCCACTCCTGTTGTTGTTGCACTCCCTTGCTACTGTTACAGCACACCTTGTTTTGTAAGCAGCAGGTGATCAGGTGTTGCTTTGTGTACAGATGTGTGGAGAGCCCTTGCGTGCTCAAATTCTCATCTTAAATTACCCCAGTTACAACAGAAGCTGTTGGACTGGACAAACTGGGTGAGCTGGTGCTCAGTGAGTGGAGGAGCTGTTGGGCAAATATGTTCTTGTGCTCAGCTAACAAAGAGTTCCCTCCTGGCAGGGGCAGAGCTTGGGCCGCTGAGGGGTGATGGGGAAGGGGAGGAGGGAGAAACTCTGCTCCTGCCAGCACAGGGCACTTGGAGCTTGCCCTGAGTGGGAGTTGGTGCTGCTGCCTGTGGAAGGATGGATTAGACCAGCTCCAGTGATGCTGCAGTTCTGCACGAGAGTTCCCTGCCTTGGCATGAGAGTTTGCATTAAATAAAATAAATGGTAAAGTCAGTGAGCTTCTATCTGATGGCTCAATGAGCCCTGGAGGAATAGTAGCAGTCACTTCAAGGGCAGGTAATTGGGGATTTGGTGAGTCTCTTCTGAGTTACTGGTAGTTATTTTGGGGAAAACCTCCTGGTGACATGAAGATATCTTTGAAAATGCTTATATATTTCTGAGATAATTATTTTACTCTGTTTCAAAGCTTGCTTTGGGGGCTTGGGTGGGGTTTGGTGGTTTTGGTCTGATGTGTTTGTTCTTTGTTGGGTTTTATTTTAAACCACTCCTTTAACAGGAAACTTAAACTTTATGAGTTAAGTATGTGCACTCTACAAGGTTATGGAACAGATCCTTGATACAGCAATCTGTGCAGTGAAATCTATGCAAACAATTTTTACTAAGATAAGTTTCTTCCTCTGACTTGTTCTCTGTTTTCTTTTAGAGCAAAGCTGGGAATGCCTCAGTTCCTCAGCCCTGAAGCACAAAGTCTCTTGAGGATGTTGTTTAAAAGGAACCCATCAAATAGATTAGGTTGGTTCATTTCTTTGGATATTTAAATAATCAGCTCAGCCTGACTTTTTATTAAAAAAAAAAAAATAGTTGCTAGATACTCTCAAGCTCTGGGTGGTCAGTAACATTTGTGTATCATTTCCTGTTGGTTTGGATCATGACTTCCTGGGTTTGGCTACAGAATGGTCAAAATGTGGGATCAGTGACTTAGGGGTGAGCCAAAGCTCTGACAGTGTCACAGCAAAGAATATTGTCACTGTATTTGTGGGCTTCTTGTGCTTTCTTTGCCCCTGGGTATTTTACACCCTTGGAATATTTCTGTATTCACAGTTCCCTCAAATAACCATGTCTGTGCAAACTTTTTAGAAATGAACTAATTTTTAGTGCAGCCTTCAAAGGCTTTACCCACAAGTGTGTTAAACACAGTATTTCTTTTGTTCAGGAGCTGGTTCAGATGGAGTTGAAGAAATCAAGAGACATCCTTTTTTTTCTACTGTTGACTGGAATGTGAGTACAAAAGGATCTGAATGATAAAGCTGTTGTTAATTTTTCTGTGTTGTAGCATTTGTATAAGTATTTACATCTGAATGGGGCACAGCAAACACTGCATTACTGCTGACTGGCACATCCTGCCTTCTCCTGTCATTCCTTGGCATCTGGAGCTGCAGTATTTACTGCAGATAGAGAGTATTCATTAGAAATTGTGCATTTACTCTTTGAATAATACAGAGTTGCAGCATTCTCAAGCTGAAATGGTCTGTTAGAGCATTTGTAGTTGGGAGAGGCTGCTGGTGCTCCCAGGAATCCTTCAGGAGGTGTCTGTCCACTGCTCCCTGTGGCTGGAGCTGTCCTGGGCTTCCCTCTGCATCACTCCCATCCCAGTCACAGGTCAGGAATTCACTCAAGTGCTCCAAGGTGATCCCAAGTCTGCAAGATCACAGCTCCTGGCTTCAGTTTCTCATGAGCACCTTGTGATTGTGCTCAGTGGTTCACTCATCCTCTGAGCTGTTTGCCAGAAAGGTTCTCAAAGCCAAGAAATAAATCCCCTTTTGCTGGGATGCTGCAGTGGTTGATGGAATAAATGAGATGTGGCTGTGCAGCCACACAGGACAGTGCTGTGCTCACCTGTTTCTTCCAAGGCCCTCATCATTATCCATTTATCTCCTCTATTTATTTCTGAAAAGTGATTTTTCTGGTTGGGTTCATGCACCAGCTACCTCAGAGTCTGTTCAGCAGCAAGTTTTTAGTAACAGCAAAACTTCACTGCTTTATGTGAATACACTTCAGCAGTTGTCTTGTTTGACATGATTATTTACTTTTTTTTCCTTTTGAAGGGACTGATGTTGAAATAAATCCCAGCAGGGAAGTTTGAAAGTTCAGCAGTTCTAGCTCTTTTTTTTTGCTTTCAATTTTTGTAAATAATTTGACAATATGACAATAATTTGTATCTATTTCACTCCTGTGGTGTTGATGACACTTCTGTATTTTACCTCTCTATTTCTTTGGGATGAGTTTAGGTTCTGGTTGGTTGGTATGGTTTTTTTTAATTGAAATATACTGTGTGCTTTGGTGCAGGAAGGTTAAATTAAAAAAAAAAAAGAAACAACTGCAAAAGAATAGTTCTGAAAGGAGGAGAGAAATGGCAAGGAAATGCTCTTAGAACTTCCTGAATTTTGCATGGGGATTCAGCATCTTTTGACAGGAAGTTCTCTGTTCCTTAGCTGTAAATGGGACTTCTTGCAGATTTGAGATCTTTCCCTGATTTAGTTTGGTGGATTAGGAAAAGCCTGGACTAGAGCTTTGAGAGCAGTTCCTTGCCAAGAGGGATGTGCCTGACACTGGTTGAGGGCTTTGTCCTTCCCCCTTTATCTTGGCAAAATAACAGCACCCATGGAAGCTTCACTGACTCTGAAATCTTTGTCCTTCTCTTTCAGAAACTGTTCAGAAGAGAAATTCAGCCTCCATTCAAACCTGCCTCTGGAAAGCCAGAAGATACTTTCTGTTTTGATCCAGAATTCACAGCAAAAACACCAAAAGGTATCTGGGCATGGCTGTAAATTGGTGAGGCTCGTGGGACAGGAGGGTCAAGTTAATGCTAAAGCAACAGGCAGAAAAACCAGGGACAAAGTTAAAAGGAAAGGATGCACCAGGGCTCCAGTGCTTTGAGGGAGGATGTTCCCCTAGCAGGCTTCTGTTCTTGGAATATTTTGCTATTCTTTGATTCAGGAAGGAAAAAAGAAAAAGGAAAATTAAAAGCTGGACTATGGTTTCTAGTTATGATTAAAGTCAGGCTTGCAGTGTTTGAGGGGAGGTTTTTAATATTGAAGCAAACTCAGTTTGATTGCAGCAGTGATTCTTGTCAGGGTCAGCATTTCATTGAGAATGCCTTGCTTTAAGAAACATTAACTATTATTATTATTGCTTGGTCTGCTTCAAGTATCACTTCAGGTTTTCTTTTGTGAATTTTTTTCTTTCCTGCTGCATCCAGCTTTTAAACCTTCATCCCATGTTTGTTTAGAGAATGTCTGTGCTCTTAATAGGCTACACAAAATTACTGAGCTGTGCCCACTGTGAGATTTCAGACAGCAAATTCAGAGATGCACAGCATATAACCTGAGGAAAGCTTAATTCTAATAATTCAGGGATATATTTTCCAGTGAAAATTTCCTAATTAGATTCTCTTGTGTTGCCTGACTTGTGCCTTGCCAGCAGCTCATTCTGTTGTTGCTCTTCTGTGTTACAAAGCTGTTGAACACAAGACTACGATCTCTATTTCTTTTCCATAAGTAGTTTTATTTCAATAAACTTCTTCCTTAAAACATGTGTTCATACATAAATTCCTGCAGTGCTTTGCAGTTTTAGATAAAACCCTGGAATACTTGTTTGTGTTTGTTACTGCAGTAAGAGAGCACAGATAACAAAGAAGTTTTATTTATTATTTAACATTGGTGTTCCTCTTTGCTTCCCTTCCCTCAAGGTGGTTTTTAGAACACAGCTCTCCTGCATGTTCTAAATGGCCTTGCAGGAATGTGGCCACACTAATGCTGTGTCTGTGCCCCCAGATTCTCCAGGGGTCCCACCCAGTGCAAACGCCCACCAGCTCTTCAAAGGATTTAGTTTTGTTGCAACTACTACTGTAGAAGACCATAAAATATCACCCCTCACCAATATCCTGCCCATAGTCCAGGTAATGCTTTGCTTCTTGGGAAAACTTCTTTGGCATTCAGTATTTACAGTTGTTCTTGCTTTGTTGAGGAGACAGTTATAAAATGTGTCTTATTAAATACTTCCGTGGGATGTTTTAAATTAAAAAAAGTGAGTTACTGTTTTTCTGGAGGCAGAATTTACAAGAAAAGTCATGAGCAAGCAGGAGAAACTTCTGCTGTTAGTACCAGTGTCATAACAAAGAGAATCCTGTTGCTTTAGCTAACCACTTGCCTGTGTTTTTTTAAAGCAGCTTCATGGAAACAGTGCACAGTTCACTGATGTCTATGAGCTGAAGGAAGATATTGGTGTGGGCTCCTACTCTGTTTGCAAGAGATGTGTCCACATAGCTACAAACATGGAGTTTGCTGTGAAGGTATTGGAGTAAATTCCACTCTGACATTCTGAAAATACTGGCTGATAGATTTGAAAACTCACTTTGGTGAATTTTCCAGTTACTGTGTTTTTATGTGTTTCTGAGTTACAATCTCGAAAGCTGAAAATACTGTACAATAATGGGAGCACCTGAAATAAAATGAGATTTACAAGGGTGGAACTGGGCTGCAGGGAATTAGTGATGCTTCAGGCCAGTGCATTTCCTTGTTCAGTGGAGCAGGATGGGCTGCATTAATGATAGAATTTTAACAAGGGTGGAACAAGAAAAGAATAAAGGGATTAGAAGCTGGAGGATGAATTACTCATTACTAGTAAGAAATAATGAACTCTAGAATTTTTTTATTCTGTTGTTGAAATGAGAATATAAATACAAAAAGTGTCTTTATTTAATACACTTTGTTTATGCAAGTTGTTTTTCCTGTTGTATTTTGCAGATAATTGATAAGAGCAAAAGGGATCCCTCAGAAGAAATCGAGATTCTCATGCGTTATGGGCAGCATCCAAATATCATTACTTTAAAGGATGTATGTACCTCCTTTTCTGCTGCTTCCTATTAGACAGTGCTGAAAAAATAAAGGCAGATATAGGCAGTTTATTTGGATTCATTATATTTCTTTTACATAGAAAAATCTACTGGGAGAGCAGTAGTAATAGTAGAGGGAGTGTTTCAAAATACAGCGTTGTCCTGATATTAATCTTTTCTAAAGGCTGTTTAGCCAGCCTGAAGTGAGAAATGGGGTAAAGGTTAGAAATGCCATATTTCTTCTTGTTTCAAAGGAGCAGCCAATGTGTTGGCAAGCTGAGAAAGCAGTGGCCTGCATGTTGTCCTGTCTGTGCCAGAATGGCCCTGGAAGGGCAGAGCAGTAGGGAGTGTAGGGCTGCTCTGCTCCTCCAACAGAAGCCCTTACACTGAAAAATGTAACTCAGAGTGATGAATTAACAACTTGAATTGAGAGTGATGAATTAACAGCTTGAGTCATGAACTCCCAGGATGACACACGAGCTGCCTTGCACTCGCTGCTTTGGCAGTGCTGCTGCTTGGGAGGAAGGCATTGATGGGCATGTGTAAGCACAGATGTTACCTTTCAAAAGCTCTCAGTGGCATCTGTGTGAGTGCACTGTTAACCCTCTGCCCAGGTGTATGATGATGGCAGATTCATCTACCTGGTCACGGAGCTGATGAAGGGGGGGGAGCTGCTGGACCGGATCCTGCGGCAGAAATTCTTCTCGGAGCGCGAGGCCAGCGCCGTGCTCTTCACCATTGCCAAGACTGTGGACTACCTGCACTGCCAGGGGGTGAGTGAGCCCTGCCCTGGGTGAGTGAGCCCTGCCCTGGGTGAGTGAGCCCTGCCACAGCTCTGAAATTTCCACTCCCTTGCCCTCTGTGCTTTTCTTGGCTTGTTTTCGTGCTACCAGGTTTTATATTGTATCACAAAGGTGAATAATTGAAACAACTTGTCCTGTTATCCTGGCAAAGCCTTTGGACTCTACACTTCATGAACCAGCAGATTTTTGTGCTGTTCTTGTTGCCAAATGGTGATGTTGGTTCCAGTTGCATTATGAGCCAGGAGGTTTTTATTATGTGACTTGAACTAGAATTTTTGTGTACTTTAAAGTTATATAGTTGTTTAAAGCTCTTATAATAAGTACATAAGCTTATATATATAAAAAAATATAAACTCTCATAATACTATATCAGTATATTCATGTAGAGAACAGCTTCCATAAATTGTAAATTACAAACAAATGTACCTGCTCTCCTCAGTGATGGCTTTTCAAATGTCTTTGCTTAAAGGTGGTGCACCGAGACCTTAAGCCCAGTAATATTTTATACACTGATGATTCAAACAATGCTGACTCCATCAGGATTTGTGATTTTGGATTTGCAAAACAACTTCGAGGAGAAAATGGACTACTTCTAACTCCCTGCTACACTGCAAACTTTGTGGCACCAGAGGTATTTCAAGCTGCTCTGTTTTCTTTGTGCTGTTTTTGGTGCATCAAATGCTAAAACTTTTCAGCAATGCATGGAAAAAAACCTCAACAATTCTGCTACTTTTCTTTAAACATAATCACACATGCTTTTTAAACACTGGGGCATGTGTTTATTATAAACCTGCTTTAAAAACAGCAGAGTCCACCCTCAAAAATAAGATGTGAGCCTGGTGAAAATCTTGAGATGATCTGTGAACAAGAAATGTTGTTGGTATTTACTGCAACCTGTACATTAAAAAAATCAGTAATCAAATCTCTGCCATGATCCAGGGATGGTCTTACCCTTCCTTAGGCAGTGGGGTTGTTTTGGGGTGTTTTTTTAATATATGGCAAGTCTTTTAACACTCTTTGTTTCATAGGTTCTCATGAGACAGGGATATGATGCTGCTTGTGACATATGGAGCTTGGGAGTTCTCCTTTACACAATGTTGGCAGGGTGAGAATATTTCTGAGCTGTTTTGTTTACCTAAAATCCCAGAATGTTGCCTGGATCCTTGCTTCCATAGAAATGGGGAGGCATTGGCTCAGGGAATGACAGCCATGCAGGTGGGACAGGCAGCTCTGAGTCAAAGCCAAAGAAATCACATTTATCTCACAAGTAGGATCAAGGTTTCTCTTCCCATAGTGCAGGACTTGGAAGGTGCCAAAGACTTCCCCCAGTTTCCAGGAGGGAACTGAGGCTGTGAAAATGGGGGTGGGTTTCTTTTTAGCCTCCCACTCCATCCCCTTCTCTCCCCTTGTGCCTCCTGCCCCTGCTCTGTTCCTGTGTTGAGCACTCTGGGCTGGGATCTCTGGAGTTTCCTGAACATCCAAACCTGGTGAAGCTCTAGGATGCATCTAGTGGCCAAATGAGAGAAGTTTGCTGAATGCTGCTCTAACAGAAAAAGAGCAGGTTTTTAGTCTTATGGCTAAATCCTGTCTACTGGAAATTATTCTCTTGATAAATCTGTACTTCCCATTTAATATTAGAAATATGACTATTTAATAGTATGTGTATATATACTGTGATATGTTACTGTTGGCAGTGGGATATTGACTCTGTTCATGAGATTTTACCAATTTCTTGCAGTTTTTCTCTATAACAAGGTGTTTTTATTGTGTTTTTTTTCTTTCACCAGCTATACTCCATTTGCCAATGGTCCCAATGATACTCCTGAGGAAATCCTAGTACGGATAGGCAGTGGAAAATTCTCTCTAAGTGGAGGCAACTGGGACACTGTTTCAGATGCAGCAAAGGTGTAAATGTGTTTTGTTTTTTTTATTTTTGTAGAATTCCAGTGAAATCTGCTGAACTTTATCAGCTAGGCTGCTCTCTAAGTGTAGTTTGTTATTATCTGGGGACTTTATTGCAGGGAAGGAATGTCTGCTCCAACATTTTATTTAAAGACTCCATCTGTAATCAGTATGGATTCCCTGGGATGGTGCTGACCCACTCTGTGGGTATCTTAATCACCAGTGTTACCTTTTAAAAAGATCAGCATTAATATTAAATATTCATGCTTAAATATTTTTCCCGATCCTTTGGAATTGCACTGTTTGTTCACTTCAGTAGGAGTGATTCAGAATGCTTGTTGGCTGCTGCTGTCTTAGCATGAGAAATTCACTTCTGTGTATTTAAGAATGCTTCACATTTTGTACCTAAAACAAAGGGAACATTCTGTCAGCTTGCTCATATTTTGGTTTTATTTCAAACTGTTGCTGTCTCTGTTCTGTGCCCTTCCCACCCACCTCTCCTTTGGACCAACGTTGTAATTAATCAGTAGCTTATTGCTAATGCTTCTAACAGGCAAAAACAAGTGTCCATTGCTGCTGGCTTTATGCTTTGTGGCTTCTTGAAGGAGCAATTCCTTGCTGGTGTCTCACTGTCTCTGAATTCAGTTGTAGTAAGGAGTCAGCAGAGCCCAAAGTGCAGAATGAATGAGGAGAGAGATTTGCAAATAATAGCTTTCCTCCATAAAATCTGCCTGCTACCTTTTAATAGGATTTCTAGTCTTTTAAAGATTATATTCATAATAAACATGAAAAGCACAACAGTGAGTTGCTTTGCCATCAAGGCTGCCTCTGTTGAAGTGCTCCAATAGTGCCACACATTGTGCTCAGCCTTCTGCAGTGTCAGGGCACAGAATGATCCCGTTTGTCTGCTGCTCTCTGTGTGTTGGCATTGTGTTCATCCCTCCATGCCGGGTGCTCCTCTCACTGCTGCCATCCCTGCTGCTTTAGAGGCCACCCAGGATGATTTGCACTGAGCCATCTTTGTGTCTCCCTGCCCTGCAGGACTTGTTGTCACACATGCTGCACGTGGATCCCCACCAGCGGTACACGGCCGAGCAGGTGCTGAAGCATTCCTGGATTGCCTGTAGGGACCAGCTGCCTCATTATCAGCTCAACAGGCAAGATGCCCCTCATCTAGTAAAGGTAAACCCACCTGGCATGCTGCTTCTCCTGGGGGCTGTGCAAGGAGTTCAGTTGGTTCAGAGCTACAGACAGAAGTCTCGTGTTTTCTAGTTGTTTTCTGTAGTACCAACACGTTGAAGTTACAACAGGAGCTAAATTCATGGAATGGTTTGGGTTGGGAGGGACCTTAAAGCTGGGCCACCCACCCCCTGCCATGGCAGGGACACCTCCCACTGTCCCAGGCTGCTCCAAGCCCCTCCAGCCTGGCTTTGGACACTGCCAAGAATCAGTGCAGGGCCTCTCCACCCTCACAGCCAGGAATTCCTTCCCAATGTCCCAGCCAGCCCTGCCCTCTGGCAGTGGAAAGCCATCCCCCTTGTTCTGGCATTACTTACCCTGGTATAAAGTCCCTCTCCAAATTATTGGTAAGTAATTCTTTTTAGCCTCTGTGTGAAGAAAGATTTTCTAGGTGTTTTCTTTGAGGTAGTTCTTGAGTTGTCTTTGAAGTCAGGACCTGAGTAACCACTGAAGTGAAGTGGCTGTATTTGAGAAATTGGTGCTAACCTGGCTTGAAAGATACAGGTTCTGGCCTACTTTAACAGGTGACTCCTACACCTGAGGGGTACAAAAGAAAGAGAAGGAAGTGTCAGACACCCATGCTTAGACATTGGAAGGATTCAGCAACAGATGGTTTTTTCCTAACAAACTTCAGAGAATTCACATGGCCTGGCATGAGTCTTGTTTGGTTTTAATGGAATTAATTGAGTATTTAAAGTTCAATTGCTTTATTTTCTGATTAAAACTTCTCTGTGTATGAAGTATTATTAAGAATTTCCTTTTTCTCTAGGGAGCCATGGCTGCTACATATTCTGCACTGAATCACAAGACATTTCAGCCAGTGCTGGAGCCTGTGGCAGCCTCCAGTTTAGCTCAGCGACGGAGCATGAAAAAGCTCACATCCACAGACTTATAGATCCACTGGGACACCTGAGCAGACACAAGCAAGGGGGAAACCCAACAAGTGGCTCTGTTTTGCCTGACCTGTGATCAAAAGGCATCTATGGTTTCCTGCTACACTACTTGAATTCTGTAAAAGTCCTTTTTTTAAAAAGAAAAAAAAATCCACAGGTTCATACTGTGTTTGTTTTACAGGCCGTATCTGTTAAGTTAATTTAAACATCAGGTACACCATAATGAATTTCTCTACACTGTCCTTTGAGATCTGTTGCAAATATTCTTTCACATTCTGTATAGTTTTGCTGGGTTCAGTTTAAAAAAAAATGGTTTAGGGGACCGTTGCCAATGACCAAGTTGTACATAAAGTGTCAGTGTGAGTTTTCTTTGCTTCACACCTTTAGACCCTGCTGTGAAAGGCAAATTCTTCATTTTGTGATTGGGCACTTCATTGATTCAACTCAGTTCCTTCCCATGTCCATGGCTCTTCAGCAGAGTTGAGCAGTGTGATGTGCCAGAGTTAATTCATCCCTGCTGATTTGGTAGGTCTGTATTTGCATGGTGCCAGTAACTGAGGGGTGTCTGTGGAAATACAAACCAAAGGGATGTGCAAGAGCCTGCATTTAATTTGGTCTCTTGTGACCCAGAAGAAATGCTGGTTATTGCCTCTAACAGGAAACTGAACATTTCTGGTTGTTAGCACGAATTGTGTCCTGCACTGAGCTGGAGAAAGTCAGTATGTGCATGAACTGTCAAAATTCAGGCTCTCAGAAACGTTGGTGCCACTTCAGAACAACATCATGCAGCTCAATCCTTTGTTATTTATATTTCCCATCCATTAGTACAACTCCTGTGTTATTTTCCTCAGCAGTCTTTTCACTAAATACACCCAGCATTAGGTTTGTTTGGCATATGAGACAAACTGACACTTTATTATAACCAACTTGGCACTTGGGGTTTATTTTTTATTTATTTGATTTTTTTTTTAATAGAAGGTTGCTTTTCTCTGACTCTCGCCGCATGTACAAATATTACAGAACAGAAATGCAAAATTCTCTTTGCCTAACTGTAGGGGTAGCTTGGGAAAATAAATAAGCCTTGCTGTGTGCCCAGATAAGGGAATTCTGACCAAGAAATTTCACAGTTATGGACAAATTCCTTTCAGCATCCTGTGGCCAGCACTCACTCACCCTCTCTGTCTGGTGTTAGGACTTCAGCTGTTCCTAAATGCTCTGATGGAGAGGAAATTCATTGCAGGGCCAGAATTACCTTGGGGTTTCCTGACTCAAAACCAATGCTAACTGCTGGTAGTTCATTCAGAGATACACTTAGAAGTGTTTTCAGAAGTTGTAGACACTGAGCAATTGTAGTGACATAGCAGGATGATTTTAAATATTTAATACATTAGTGACATTAGACTGTGAAGTGACCAAAACTCAAACATAGTTCAGACTCATTTGTCATCATTGAATTTTCAAAGGTGAGAGCCCAGGGCTGACAGAAATCAGTGTTTTGAGACAGCAAAAAAAAAAAAAAAAAACCAACAAAAAAACCCCCAACTTCCAGGAGAATTCTGGCCCAAGCACCAGGAGAGGTGGTGATAACTCAGATCTCACAAGAGGTCTTGGCTGGTTTCTGCTTATACCTGTGAAGGACTTGGTGGTGTTGGAAGTACTTTTAGCTAAGCTGCTTTCTTCTGTTGTGGTGGGGGAAGAGGGACATTATCTGGCCAAATAGTTAGGTTTGAATATATGTAGATTTGAGACTTATGATATAGCAAACATAGGTGTGCTCTTTGTATCAACCAGAACATCCCCCAGGTGGAATTTCTTGAGTGTTTGATAGATGTTGGAAGCTTTAGGGGCCATTTGTGCCTAATTTTGAGGTGCCTGTTTGAAATGCTTGAAAGCTTATCAGAGAACACAACTGCTTCTTGGAAAGCTCCTTGTTTAGGACAAAATCTGCCCCTTGGCAGCTGCTTCAGCCTCCTTTTCCTTAATGAAGACCTTTTCCAGCAAGAATGCCTGGGAAACCTCTTGTCTACACTCTGTCAGGGTAATTTAAAAATGATTGCTTGAAGAATTTGAAATCACTCAAAAAAAAGGCAAAAATGGTGGAATTAAATCCCCTGAGCCCAGGTCAAAGTGTAATGTGGGTTGAAATGTAGTCCTAAAAGCTGTGTTGGGGCTAAGAGGTAATGCAAGGCCTGGAATACAATGAAAATGTCAAACTTGAATTGTCTTCAGCTTTCCTGTAAGGCAGCAGCTGGTCTTTATTGGCTTTCCCCATGAATCATTTAAGTGTTTCTGTTGGGATTTTCTTCTAGCTTGCTTAGAAGCACCACAGTACAAGCACCTTAAAAGCATTTTGCACAAGAGCAGTTGGAAGCAGCTGAAGGGACTCAAGTTGTTCTTGATGTGCACATCAAGGTGGTGAGAGGAAAACACACATAAGGTGGCTGTTGTGATTCATTGCAGAGTATTTAAAACATCTCCTGTAAAGTTATCCCTGGTTTGTATCCCTGCTGGCCTCCAGTGCAGGTGGTGCTCCAGGGGGAAAAGCAATGTTTCAGTGACTGCAACATTACAAAGTTGTCTTATCATGGGGAAAACATATGGAAATTATACCTGACAGGCCAGTGTACCCTGGTATGCCAATTATAATCCTTATCTGGGGGGAAAAGTTCCCTTGCTCTGACTATTTCATCATATCAGTCTTGGAAATATTTGGGTTATGCAGGAACACAAGAGTTCACTTGCAGTTTACTTTTACTGTGTTTAATGATCATCTTTGTGAGGCTCCTTTGGGAATTTCTTGCCTGTTTCTCATCCCTTTCTTTCCCAGCTTAGGTTTTGATAACTAAAAGTAGCATGGTGTGCTCATGAGCTGTCAGTTAAGGGTTTGAGATGGAAGAGCAGGTAATGGCACAGTGCTCTGGCTGCAGTGAAAGGCTGGTGGAAATGATTTCATATCATCTGGGCACAGCTCAAGTTTACAAACTGGTGATGGATGTTCTTACTGCTTACTGAGTTAGGAAAAAAAGTTGAATTTTCACAAAGGCTCATAATTACACAGAAGTAGGCATTCAGACTAAAGGAATTTCCACAGAACTAAATCTTAAATGAGAGACTCTTTTGGCTGTGGCTTCCTGCCAAAAAAGCTCCTGCCCTGGTCTTTGGTGTGATCATTGCCAGTAAGTTCCAGCTCTGGTGCACACAGGAAGCAGATTCCCACTGGAGCTGGAGTGGGCTCAGGACCTCTTTTCCTGTTCTTTCACCCCAGGAGATCTCAATTTGTACCTTCAGTTACCCTTTGATATAAAGTGAGGAACTCTTGTATTCCTGTTCCATATCCAAAAGCTGCAGCTTTTTTTTTTTTTTTGGGAGCCCATGGTGGGGTCCCAGGGCTCTTCCTGAGAGCTTTCCTGGCTGGGTCCAGTCAAGCCACTGCTCTGTGGCTTTTGTGGTTTTTTTCTTTTCCCCATTGTGCTCAAAACCAGTGAATTCCAGTTCAGGCCTCTTGTTTAATGTTCTTGCAGCCAGAGAAGGCATCCAAAACCTCACCCAAGTCAGTCGTGTTGAGCTTGAATTCTGTCTTCCATGTTTTAATTCCTTTTCCCAAGCTGATCTTCAGCTGTCTAGGAGTTAAAATAACCTCCAGCAGACTTCAGCAGGTGGCAGTTCCTTGCAGTGTACTCAGAGACTGGTCTGTAGAGCTGTGTTAAATGAATTACACAAGGCTTTAATAATTCCCCTGCATTGTATCAGTGAAATTAGGCTAAAACATCCATGCAAACACAGAGTTTTATGTATTTCTGTAGCACTTAAGCTTTTCAGTCCTATTAAAAAATAAAAATGTGCAAATATTTGTGGTAGGGGAGGGAGGAGCAGGTTTTTCTTTCTCAGAGTTTCCAGAAAGTTCCTGAAGCTGTGATCATAATAGAGTCCTTGTGTAATCCTATAGGAGCTCTGTAGGGTTAAAAAGATAAAATTCTCCCTACAAGTTTGTTCCAAAGCTTTTTTAGGTGTGCACTGGTGGCTGTTGGTAACACCCCTGCACCTCATTCACACCACACCAGCCTTCTCATCAGCATCTCTGTCCCTGCTCCAGTTATTTTAAAAATATTTACACCTCCAGATTTCTTGGGAATAGAGGAATGGGTACAGATTTGAAACCCCCCACCCTTAATGTATGGCTGAAGCTGATTGAGTATTGTAATATTTTGCATAATTAGAAAGTCCCCACAAAATCATCAGCAACAGGTTTTCTTGAGATTTTTCCTGTGTAATGAAAGCAAACTTTCTCTGAAAGCTTTAAAAGATACTTAATTGTTTATATCTCTTAATTATTAATTTTTGGGCAATAGCTTCTTACCAGTAGTGAGTTTGAATAACCCTGAATCCTCTTGTGGGGGATTGCTGGAGGTGGATCTGCTTTGCAGGACCAAGTGTTCAGGTTTGGGTGTTTTGCATTCGGCTTCTGAGCAGTGTTTGCTGATTAATGAATGAATTGCATTGTCATAATGTCCCAAGCACTTTGGCATCTTGCACTGATGCTCTGGTTAGAGCTGAACCTCTCCTGGCACGTGGCTCAATCTCCATGAAGGGCATTAATTGAGAACAGTGTGCAATGAATTCCATGCTCTGAGGTACTTCAAAGAGGAAACTCTACACAAGGTCCCCGATATCAGATATTGTAACTGTCATTTCTTTCTCTTAAGCATATTGTGGATTTTGTATCATACTGTATTTATTTCATTTAATTTTAAAAGAAATGTTTTCTTTAAAGCTCTGTATATATTGACATTAAAGTTTGCATTGTACTATGTTCTCCTCTTCTTGCAAGGCTGGCTCTGGCAGTGCAGTGGTGTTTCTCTTGGCACTGCTGCCTTCAGTTACAACACACCAAAGACAACCTCAAATTTGTATTTATTTTTGTCAAACTCCCTGAATAATCATAAAGGTACAGTTTTAATTAGCTGGCAGTTCCTGGAGTGCTAGAATAAAAGGGCTGCAAATTCATAACATTTGGTAATGGACAGAAATCCATCACTTCTGCTTTGGAAGTTTGCTTGCTTCTGTTTTTTAAATGGATATAAAAAACAATGAGCAAACATTCCTAAATTAAATGTATGTGAATTATTTCATAAACCTTGCCAAAAATCTCACATGCAGCAAGAGCTATTTAAAAATTTATATTCAGTCATGTGGTTTATGCCACACTTGCAGCAAAACAGACATTCAGTGGTAGGGTTGATGTGTTACCTCAGGGTGGGATTATCTACCTCTGGTTTTTAGGTACCTGTTAAATTTGACTCCATATGTTAAGAGGAAATAATTTTCCTGCAAAGATCTTATCCTTTGAAAATAGACACTTGCATCACAAGTGTCAGGAATGGCATTAAAACCCGGGTTTAAAATCCTCCTGAGGTGTTTGATAGCTGCTGGTGCTGTTGGTATTCACAGTGGCTTTATAGGTACTTTATTTTTTTATAATGCACAGGAAGATTTTTTCCCATCTTTGCCTCGGGTGCATCTCCCAGGTGCTGTTTGCTCACACCAGACACTGCTTTCACCAGCACTGGGGGCAGAAGAAGAGGGGGGATGAGCCCCAGAGGAGGCAGCAGGTACAAGTTTCCCAGATTGTGAAGATTTGTTTGATTTTGTTCAAGGTGGGCAGGAAAAATGAATCCAATTGGACGAAAACATTAAAATAAACTTTAAAAGCCCTTGAGTGTCAGGTATTGAGATCTGCAGGCTTGGGTGAAGGTGTTTTGTGTGGGAGGAGACAAGGCAAGGATTAAAAGCCAACTTTGGAGAAACCAAGGACAGGGATGATCCAAGTGTTAAAAAGGAGACTCCAGAATGTGCCTTAATAGCATCCTGCTCTTTGTTTTCCTGGAAATTTTGGTTCATGGGAGCTGTTTTCCCCGTGATTCGTCTCTGAAGCTTTATGACTACAAGAGGCACCTTCCCACATCTCTTTTGTGTTCTCATGGGGTGCAAAATGTTTTAAAGTGAAGATGTTCCCACTTTTGCTTGCCCCAGCCGGGGCAGGAAGAGGGAGCAGGTGTCTGCTGGCTGTATTGCCAAAATACAGCTTTAACTGTGTATTTATTTTAACTTTTGTTTAACAATTTCCCTCCAGAACCTCTGGGGAACTTCTCTCAGAGGCTGGGGCTTCTCGTGGGCCTCTTGGAAGACACAGAAGGCTTCTGGCAGAGGTGAGGTCGGTTCTGCAGCCCCTTAAGGCACCGTTTGGGCAGGGGCTCCCTCCCTCGGGATCGTTTGCATTTCCAGCCTTGGAGCAAACCTTGAACTCTCCAGAGCTGCTTTGGGCCCTGCTCTTTGAGTTTTGGCATGCACAGTGTTCTACCCCAGAGCAATCCTGTGTTTAAACAAGAAGTGTAATGCCAGCTGGTTGTGCAGATTCCTTTATTCCTGATTGTGCACGTCAGGCTCAGCACCCAGGTTTGTGCCTGGTCTCAGTGGGGATGGCTGGAATTACAGAGGGAGGGATCTCTCTTAATTTAAAAAGGTTTATTGCTTCTTAAGGCTTTATGGGGTAATCACAGTATAATTTTAATGGACTTGTGCCTGTCCCATCCCTGGTAGCATCCAAGGCCAGGTTGGATAGGGCTGGGAGCAATGTGGGATAGGGGGAGTGTTCCTGCCTATGGCAGGGGGTGGAAAGAAACGGGCTTTAAGGTCCCTTCCTATTTTATTGAATCACAAATCTTTCTCTATGGTAACTGCAGTTGTGGGGTGCTGGTACAGGCCCTGTGTATCCCTACCCTGGCACCTGGCTGGGCTGAAAGCCTGGCTCGGAGGGCTTGGCAGCTAAACTGGAAGTTGATCTCTCTTTTAGTTGTTTCTAAGTAGCGAGGCCTTAGAAACAGGAATCGTGTCATCGTCTGCTTGTTTGGGGCTGAATTCCCGGGTGATAAAGCAGCG
>VXBS01000100.1:97959-110252 GCA_013400255.1 Sitta europaea
CGCTCCGGGCCGGTCCCGGCGCAGCCGCTGCGCTCCCCGCAGCACCCGGGAGATGGAGGCAGCGCCCCGCCAGCGGCCCCCGAGCCCTCCCGAGTCTTCCCGGCCCCTCTGGATCCCTCCCCAGCCTTCCAGAGCCCTTCCCGAGCCTTCCCAAACCTTCCCGAACCTTCCTGCCGGGCCCGATCCCGGCCGGAGCCCCGCGGGGCCAGCGCGGCTGGAGATGCGCGGCCGGCAGCTGCAGTTCAGTCGCGCTCCTGGAATTAATTTGTGTTTTGCTGTTTTATTTATTTGTTTCTCCTTCTCGAGAACGTCTTGTTCTCCTGTTTTCCTGCCTGTGGGATGTGGTTGTGTGGTCCCTTCACGCCCATATCCCGAAGAATTTAATGGAACGGTTAAATCCGCTGCTCCAGGAGCAGATCCTGCCGCGCCTGGGCGGGGGCCGGCAGGACCAACCTTGGAGCATCCCCCTGAACCCTGGCGAGGATTTCCCAGCCCCGGGGGAGGAGCAGGGATAATGAAATCACAGATTATCCTGATCCTGGGAGGGATCCACGCGGATCTGCGAGTCCCGCTGCTGCCCCAGCCCTCCCCGCCTGTGCCCGGGCTCTCCGGGAGCCTTCCCGGGGAGGCAGCGCTCGGATCCGCTGGAAATGTCCGGGCACTGCTCCGGTGTGGAATTCTTGCAGCTCTTCCTCTGCCCTTCCCGAGCTGCCCGAACTGGTGCAGCCAAGCACGAAAATTTCTGCGTTGGAAGCAGCAGCACCAGGGAAATCTGGAATTTTCTGATCGAAAGCAAAAACCTCAAAATGCAGATTTTTTTTGTATGTGTATGGTTTTAGTGATTTTTCAAAAGCCGTTAAACCCTAGGAAAGGTGATTTAAATACCTGTATGCTTGTAGTTAGAACTTTGTGCACATTTACTGTTTTCATCAGGAAATTTATTCCAATTTAAAATGCTCTGATACTCTAGGATTCAGCATCTGGAGTAAACTGTATGAGAGGAAAACTCATTAAAGCCTGATAGTAAGGCAGCAATTTAGGACTAAAAATTAGTTAAAATCTTGCTTTGCCACGTTAGAAAATCACATTATGATCAAGCTGAAGGTGGTCCTGCTCGTGGCAGGGCAGTTGGACTAAATGGGTTTGAAGATCCCTTCCAACCCAAAAGAAGGGATTTCCTTGTGCTGCTCAGGCTCCTGAGCAGAGGGGGAGCAGAAAATGAACCTCAAGTTAATTAACAGCTCCAGCTGCTAATTCCCCCCACACCAGCCCAGGAAGAGTGGGCTTGCTCATTCCCTGTGNTCCTGCCGGGCCCGATCCCGGCCGGAGCCCCGCGGGGCCAGCGCGGCTGGAGATGCGCGGCCGGCAGCTGCAGTTCAGTCGCGCTCCTGGAATTAATTTGTGTTTTGCTGTTTTATTTATTTGTTTCTCCTTCTCGAGAACGTCTTGTTCTCCTGTTTTCCTGCCTGTGGGATGTGGTTGTGTGGTCCCTTCACGCCCATATCCCGAAGAATTTAATGGAACGGTTAAATCCGCTGCTCCAGGAGCAGATCCTGCCGCGCCTGGGCGGGGGCCGGCAGGACCAACCTTGGAGCATCCCCCTGAACCCTGGCGAGGATTTCCCAGCCCCGGGGGAGGAGCAGGGATAATGAAATCACAATCCTGGGAGGGATCCACGCGGATCTGCGAGTCCCGCTGCTGCCCCAGCCCTCCCCGCCTGTGCCCGGGCTCTCCGGGAGCCTTCCCGGGGAGGCAGCGCTCGGATCCGCTGGAAATGTCCGGGCACTGCTCCGGTGTGGAATTCTTGCAGCTCTTCCTCTGCCCTTCCCGAGCTGCCCGAACTGGTGCAGCCAAGCACGAAAATTTCTGCGTTGGAAGCAGCAGCACCAGGGAAATCTGGAATTTTCTGATCGAAAGCAAAAACCTCAAAATGCAGATTTTTTTTGTATGTGTATGGTTTTAGTGATTTTTCAAAAGCCGTTAAACCCTAGGAAAGGTGATTTAAATACCTGTATGCTTGTAGTTAGAACTTTGTGCACATTTACTGTTTTCATCAGGAAATTTATTCCAATTTAAAATGCTCTGATACTCTAGGATTCAGCATCTGGAGTAAACTGTATGAGAGGAAAACTCATTAAAGCCTGATAGTAAGGCAGCAATTTAGGACTAAAAATTAGTTAAAATCTTGCTTTGCCACGTTAGAAAATCACATTATGATCAAGCTGAAGGTGGTCCTGCTCGTGGCAGGGCAGTTGGACTAAATGGGTTTGAAGATCCCTTCCAACCCAAAAGAAGGGATTTCCTTGTGCTGCTCAGGCTCCTGAGCAGAGGGGGAGCAGAAAATGAACCTCAAGTTAATTAACAGCTCCAGCTGCTAATTCCCCCCACACCAGCCCAGGAAGAGTGGGCTTGCTCATTCCCTGTGCCCCATGGAAAAGGAGCAAACTCCAGAATAGCTGAAAGAATTAATTTAAATGAGCTGGCAGTGCTTGTCAGGGAGGGAATAAGGGCAGGTTTGAGGAAATTAATAACATAACTCAAAGTTCCCAGCAAACTCCTGGCAAAGGCAACGTAAACTTGGTTTCAAATTAATTATTGCAAATAAACATTTGAAATGCTACAGGCCAAATTAATATTTCAGAATTCTTCTCTATTTATTACTGTGCTTAATTTTCTTACTTAAATATAATTTGGGCCTACGGCTGTTAAGAATTTAATTTTTGAGGTACTTTAATGAATTATAGAACATGTTTTAAAGAGAAATGAATAGCTAATAAATGCCAAAAGTGATTAATTTTCTGAAACGTGTGAAGGCCTTTGTATTTAATTTTAAAAAGTGCCCTAAATTGTTGGAAAGTAAAGAGAAAGAAAATACAAAGTGGATCAATTGAAGTCTGGAATAATTCAGTAAATCACAAAGAGTTTTCCCTTTGCTGTGGCCGTGTGTTCTTCCATGGGTCTCCAATCCTTCCAGGAGTCTCCAATCCATTTTCTGTGTCCTTTAGGCAAGCTGGTGACAAAAACATGCTCTGAAGGTACCTTGCTCTGAACCCCAACCTCCTGGATGAGCAGCACTTTACCCTGTGAAAAATTAATATATCCCAGCTTTTCCTGGGAAAATGCAACATCAAAGGTACATGGTTTTAGAAGCCCATGACTTTCTGATTATTTTAATATATTGGGGTTTCTTTAAGTGAAAATGAAATTGTGAGAATGAGGTTTTTATACTTTAGGTGAGCTTTTAATACAAATTTTGAAACTGGGGCTTGTGTGATGCATAAAGTTCCACGAGGTGGGATTTATGTGCACAGCTCCCTGCACGGGGGGATGGCAATACCTGCCAGGAATTTGTTATGGCTTGAAACCGAGCTTGATTTAGATGCTTTCATCCCAAGGGAAGAGATATTTTCTGAAATCAGCCCAGTGGTAATTATTTGGAGTTGAGAGTGAACTCACTGAAATTCCCCATGAATCAATTGTGTGCTGCCAATGATTTATGCCCCAGCACAAGGCTCCCAACGTCCTTACAAATTATCCAGGGCTAAGAAGGGCATGATTTGCAGCCAGTGATGCTTAGACTGTTCAGCAGAAGTGTTTTCCTGCAGCTCCTCTTGTGGGAAACTCCTGCTCAGCAGTGGGGTCAAGAAAACTGGAATTTCTTCCAAATTTCTCTTTTTTTTGGGAGTGCACGGATGTGTGAACATCCCAGCATGGCTTCAGCTCTGAGCAGGGCTGGGTTTGCACCTCCCAGCCCCTGTCCCTCCTCAGCAGAAGACACAGAACCTTGGAGAACCAACCAGGTTCAATATCCCTGCTGCTTGACAAAGGTGGGAGATCACAGGGAGAGAAACATTTGGGATGCAGGGATAAAATAATTGGAGGAGATTAGAAAGGGAGATTGAAAACAAAACAACAAAAAAAAATCCTAAAGGCTTAGAGGATAAAGTTATTCTAAAAAGCATCATCAGGAAAGAAATGCTAGAAAATCTCAACCTGTGAAAGTTTTGCATTTCTTGGCAAGTTTCTTTACCCTGCTGTATTTCTCCCTTAGTTTTTAAGCTAGGATTTATAGAAAACTGATTAAGTCCTGTTTATTGTCCCCTGGGCTTTGAAATTTCCTAAATTCTCTTTACTTTGAAATTATTTTTCTTAGGAGCCTTTTGAATGCTGGAATCGATTTCTGTTTCTTCTCTTATTAATGAAACCATTCATCCAAGAAAAGGAGATTTTTTTTGGGAGAAGAGAGATCTAATTTACAGCCCTACCCCAGTGAACAGAAATCAGGTGAACAATCAGCTGGACCATCCAAAGGATTATTACTATTGCAACATAAGCTATTTAAGAAAATGTCTGTGGGGAAATATCTGGAAATGTAATAACTTAATCCTAAATATGAGGAAAACAAAGCAAATTTCTGAATGTAACATAAAAATGGAGAATGGAGCAGAGGCTGGTGCTCACCTGGGATGTTTATTCTGGGCAGGCAGAAAGGTTTTGTTTGGCAGCCATTTCGGGCTGTAGGTGGCCAGGATGGCACTCAGGTTGCTGGTTTTTTGGGAAAAAGCTCCTTTTTTTAGAGTTTGGATGGTGTGGGACCTGCAGAGGACGTGCTGTGAGGCCGGGGGGGCTGATCCTAAAGGTGAGGTCGAGCTGTGTTTGCTGTGACAGGGGCTGAGTTTCTGGCTGAACTGAGGCTGACACTTCAATAGAGAAATTCTCTTCACTTTGAATATTTCGAGGGTGAGGATATCAAGGATCCTGCTCACTCCTCAGTCCAGTCCCTTATCCTTTAGAAAGGTTCCCGTTCCCATCTGGGCAGTTTTGTAGGGGTGTCAGGAGTGGTGCAAGCACATCACAGCTGACCTAAGTGTTGGTTTAACCATTTATTGCCTCTAACCAGAATTTTCGTCCCCCCTTTAATTCACCCTGCCAAAAACAGCTTCTCTTTCTGGCTGATCTTGGAGGAGGGAGGTGGAGCTGAAGCCATGAGTTTGTTTTAAAGTGGAGGAGCTGATGCAGCCCCAGGGGGGGTGGTGATGGTCCAGGCACACTCAATTTTTGCCAAGTTATGGAAGCAGCCACAGGTTGGAAGGGCAGGACTGTGCCTGGATTCTGGGCAGCTGGGGGAATTTCAGAGTCTGTTCTCTGTGGAGCAGTGAGGGATGCTGGCAGATGTAAGAGCCTGAGATGAGAGATGTGGGACTGCAGGCAGCTCTTCAAAATGCATTTATTGCACAGAAGGAGTTGCAGCAATTTTGGGTCATGGGTTAAAGCCAGGCCTGTGAGCTGCCAGCTCCAGCCTAAGGAGCCATCTCTGTGCTGGTTTCAATGCATTAGATATTGTATTATATATTACAAATTTTTCTTTGCTGAATATCTTAATACATAGCAACCAGTCAGCATCATACATAATACTTTACCATTACCTATAGCCTGCCATAACTACTGATATTACCAGATTATGGTAGTAACTAACCAATCAATCACATGAGTTAGTATGTTATATTTTAAGCTTAAAACTTGTTTTTCTGCAGTGAAAAATTTTTCTTACTTGGTAAAAACATGTTTCCTTTTTGCCTGTGCTTTTTTAAGACTTATCTTTACTTGGCAAAAACATGCTTTTGTTTGTAGACAACTTACCCTTTACTCTTAGCCAGAAAATCTCTTCCCAACTCATCCCAACCTTTGCCCAGTAGCTCAGCAAACTTTATTTCCAGCCATCCTTTGTTCTTCTCTACCAAAACCTGCTTTCATTTCAGGAGAGCCTTCTGCTGAGCGTTCCTGTGTGTGGCAGTGCCCAGCTGAAGCTCACCCTGCCCTGCAGGACTGCGGGGCAGGGAGCCGAGCCAGCGGGCTGAGGGAAGGCTGCCTGTGGTAGGGATGGCAGGAAAACCTGCTCCCTGCCCTCTGCCAGCCTCTGCACAGCAATTATTCATGCTGGAGACCCAATGCTAGGAGACCTGGGCTCGGGCAGAGGGAATGTCTAACTGGTAGGACGAGATCATTGTGCTGCAAGTCGAGTGAAAGGCGGATTTTTGACATGACAAAGATAAGACAGGCAGTGAAAGACATTTTTTTTTTTTTTCTACGAAGGAAGAAGGAGTTATCCTGCTTAAATGATTTAGACAGACTTTATTTTCTTGGAAAGCCATGAGTCTCTTCACGGAGCATTGTCTCCAGGCTGAGCTGCTCAGTGAGATCTTTCGTCCATGGAAAAGAAATCCAGAGGGACTGAAGGGAGCCTGTGACCTTCCACCACTGCGAGTCTGGAGCCAGAGAAACGTTTGTCAGCTTTGAAAAGAAATGGGGGCACTTGAGATCCTTTCCTTGGAAAAATCCCTCAATCTGGAGCCACAATGAGGCACGATTTCAGCACAGATCTGCCAGGACACATGGGCTCCTTTTCCCCTTCAAATAAGATGTGGAAGTCAGCTGGGATGTCTGAGCTTTTGGGATATTACAAGGAAAACATTCAATCTTCTTATTTCTAATTCAGGCGAGGTGAGCTTTGTGTGTAATTGGTTTTTTGGAAGCAAAACAAATACACTTTTAATTCTGGGAGGAAACAGGGTGACAAATCCTCCATATGAGAACTTGGCGTGGGGGCCTCTCCTCTGGGGAGCAATATTTGTGTGCAGAGAGAAATGCCCAGGTCCCAACTCAACCAAAACACGTGGCCACCAGCCCCAAAGGCACTTCTGCACTTTGGAGGTAAAACCTGGGTTCATCTGCACCATGACTCGAGATGAAACTCTGGGGTTAATGCAAACGTAAGCATCTCCTGCTTTCTGATAGTCTGTGATCCCACACTGGTCAAAACCAAATTCTCCCTCCTTGAGCTGGGAATTATCCTTTTCTGCTTCTCTGCCCTTGCTTCCCTGTTCTTGACACATATAAAAATAAGTGGTGTCGCCCTAGATTGTGGACTGACACTGTGTGGAGTTTGTGTTCCCAGTAAACGAAATTCCTGCTTGCCACTTGCAACACTCAAAAATTCCTGGTTTGTCAACAGCAACACCCAACAAAGTTTTGGTTTTTAAAACTTTTCTAAAGCAGGACAGCACCTCAAACCCACACACCATGGTGACCCTGCCCACGGCAGGGAGTTGGAACTTGATGATGCTTCAGGTCCCTTCCAACCCTTCCCGCTGGTGTTAAAATGACAGGATTCACCTGCCAAGCTCATCTCTCCACATCACAGGAATACAGACAACAAGCAAGGTGAGAAAACAGATAATTTACTGCCAGTCTTTCTGTTTCTGCCCATTAATTTGCTGTTTGTTGGCGGGGTTGAAGCACAGGGGCAGTGCTTGGGCTCGTTCTCACTCGAACCCAGCAGGGCTCTGGGGCTCACTGGGTTTCCATGCCAGGCTGCATCCAGGGAAAACCCTGAACAGTTGCCAGTGAGATGCCTGGGAAATGTCTTTTTTGAGAAAATCTGTATGAAAATGGAGGGCATACACTGCCCTGGAGAGGGGGTTCTTTTCTGTGGGGGATAAAGGGATTTTTTTTTCTCTGCAGAAATGGTTTGAAATTGCCTGGTTTGGTAAGAACATCTTCTGCTCATGTGAATAATAATAATAATGATTTATATTATAATATTTTATTATTCATAATGTGAATTCCACCTAAATCATCCCTTTGATATTAATAAATTGGCTGAGAATGACTCAAAAGCTGGGTGGTGATTCTTGACCTCTGTGTAAGGCAAAACTGGGAGGAGAATTGGGAGCCAGGAGCATTTGTTGGAAAGCAGCTGTGGGGTGACCAGAGTGGGCAACTCAGGGCAACCCGAGCAGGATGAGTGCTGCAAGGCAGTGGAAACCAAGTTGATTCTAAACTTTATGTGTAAGAAGGCTCAGAATTTTGCAGAGAAAGCAGACAGGCTTTTGTTGCAAACTCTAAAATAATTATGTTCTTTTCACTCCTTGGTCTTATTTAAACAATATTTACCTACTTAAGATATTAAAATTAATCATTGCTGTTCATATTAGAAAATGGCCCATAATATATTTGGTTTTTTCCCTGCTTGTTTCTTTCCTGGAGTTTGTTTTTCAAAGGCTGCATGGAGACTTGAGGTTCTAAAGAGCTCAGGGGACTTGGGGGGTCTCTTCCTTCCAAGGCTCCTTCTGCTTTGGGTTCCTCTGTTGCTATTTTAGATAACACATGACACAGATTCCGTGATTAGAAGGTTGAGAAAATGACTCTTTTTATTAGGGATGGTTTTTCTTTATATTCAGTTTTACACAGACCAATGTGATTGGTGAAACAAAGGCAAATTTCTTCAATCACATTGGTCAAACTAGAGGGACATGAAGAAGAAATCTTCCCTTTCAGAAGGAATGAATAACATAAATATTACTACAAAAATATTCTATTAAGTTTATGACACTTTCTTGGGAAAGAACATTAGAAAACTAAATCATCAGACTTAAAACTAAACTACATTCCCCCTGCATAAATCCCCCCCAGTGGGAAACTGGGATGTCTCCTTCTGGGGGAATGGCTCCTGCAAAGAGTTTTGGGTTTGGCTGAGGAGGCTCCTTCTCCCAAGCAGCAATTCCCTTCCTTCCCTGTCTCTTGTTTATGAGGAAAACATAAAATCCCTTTCTGCACTTAAACTCATTCTGGTGATGCTCTAAATTCTACGCTTAAGGATGCATTTAATTAAAGATTGACTATGGCATAAAGTGGAGGTTAATTAAATGCCAATCAATCCCTGTATAAAATACATATAAAGGGGCTTTGGCTCAGGCAGTAAAAGGATCTCCAGAGGAGATTCCCCTCTTGCTCACTGAGCAGCTGGAGAGTGGCTTCCCACCCTCTCTTCCTTGCTGTATTTGCCATTCAGGGTATTGAAGCCCTGCAGAAAAATTGTTTTTATGGAAACAAAGCCATGGTCTGACCCAGCCCTGCTGCTCAGGAGAGATTTCACAGGGGCTTTTCCATCACCACTCCATGGTGGTGTTGGTGTAATTGGACAAAAGCCTCAGCGATGAAAGAAGAACTTTATTTTTGTTCTCCCAAAATTTTTTGAGAAGGTCTTTTGTAGGGGCATCAAAGGAATCCAGAGTATCCAAAGAAAATAAAACAAGGTGAGTTTTCATGGAATGAGTTGTTAAGCTCTAAGTGCCTTGTTGTAGGATATTGTGTTTGCTGAAATTTAGGGGAGCTCCAGGGAGGAGAGAAGTTTTGGAGGAGTCCAGCACAGGAGAAGCCTTTGTGTAATTTTTACATTCTATTCCCCTGTTCTGTTCCCATGAGGGAACATTTTGGGAATCAATGGGATGTTTCAGAGAGAAATCTGGAGATTTTGCTCCTGGTGGCTTTTAAGGTGAGGTCAAATGGACAGAGTTGGAAAAAGAGGCCTCAAAGTTTACCCTGGGTCAAGGGCAGAGTTCAGTCTCTCCTCTATCTAGACTTAGTTCTCTAGAAGACAATAAAAGAATGACTTAAACATGCTCCCTGTCCTCCATGCTCTGTAGTGCTTCAGGAACATTAAATGGCTAAAAGCAAAGTTTTCCTGCTTCAGAATAGGGCTTTCTTTTAAATAATTTAAAAATCCTTGATTTTAAAGTTCTTTAGTGCTTTTTTATTGGACATTCTCACTTTTAAACTACCAAACCTAAACACACCAGCTTTATTCAGGAGCAAAATAATATCATTGGAACTATTTTCATTTTTGAACTCTCAGTTCCATTAAAAACATTATTTTTCTTTTATTTCTCATAACCCCCCTGGAATCTGAGCTTTTCTCACTGGGTCTTTTAGAGATTTCCATCTCCTTTAGAAATCTGCTTTTAGATGTCTCTCCAAGGGGCTCAAGGCACTTGGTCAGCATGGCAGAGCCCCTGAAAAGTATTTTTCCAGCCCTGCAGGAGGAGAGAAGTGAACTCAAAGCCTGTGAAGAAGCAGCCTGGGATGCAGCAGCCCCTGCCATGAGAGGTGCAGCTTGCAGAAATGAAGTTGGGAGTTAATTGTCCCTGCTGCTGAAGGGCCCAGGTTGGTGGCTGGCTTTACACTAATTTTTGTGCTGTCTCAGTGACCTTCATATCGTATTAACAGTTTTTATATTATGTTAGCAAATTGCTCTGCCAGAGCTGCAAGTCTGATTGCATTCTGAAGGTCATTAATACGATATGAAAATATTATTGTATTCTCTCCTTTCATATTTTATTAGTGATATGGAAAGCAATAAAGGAGCTGATTTTTGCTGGGAGGTTCCCCAGGGAAAGATGCTCTACAGCAGTGGTGTCCCACATTGGCTCCTAATCCAATCTCAATGGGAAGTTCAATTTCCTCATCATTAATTATTTAGCTGTATTTAACTGCTGTAAATTCTTCAGATTAATTTTTTTTAACTGTTGAGTTTGATGACCTCCAAAGACATTGGAATTAACCAGTGCAATATGAAATAGAGTCACCTGGTGCAAGTGGAACCCACTCTGCCACGAGGATTTGTGTGGAGGCATAATAATAATGGCAAATTTAATTTTTCTGCTACAGGAGGGAAGGTTTATTTTATTACTACCTCTGGTGCAATTGAGAACTGCAGCATGGAGGGGAAGGTGGTGGCAGCTGGGATGTTCCTTCAGGGTGAGCCTGGCACTGGAGCTGCCCCAGGACACCTCCAGTGCTCACCAGGGACAGCTGCTCCAACCCCCACAGCTCAGCCTGGACCCCAAAATGTCATTTATTAAACAATGTAAAGTGGAAAAGTCCTGGCACAAGTGAGCAATGAGTAAAAGTGGTCAGGCAGCACCCAGAGCTGAGGGTGAAGGCAGGAACTTTAGGACAGGTTTTGGCTGTTTAAGGTTATTTAAGAATAACAATGCTTTGGTCTTGCAGAAAAGTGGGGTAGAAACTTTAAAAGAGGTTTTAATAGAAAAGGAAGGTCATTGCTTGGAGAGACAAATGATTTTTGAGGTAACAGTGCTATTTTAGAGTGACTTCAGCCAGGAGGGTGACTTTGGAAAGCAGCAAGTTGAATTCTTTAATGCTTTAAAGCCCTTAACTGACCCTTAGAATGACATCTAACAGGAGTTTATCAAATGTTACCCAGGACAATATTGGATTATGATAGCACAGCACCCAGGTGTCGGGGGGTTAACACGATTTTGCCAAGCAGAATGTTTTAATGTTTGAATTTATGCCTCTTCCCTGCCACAGTGGGAGGCTGCTCCGTGTCCATCGGCCTCAGCCACACGATGGCTCCGGCAGGGAGAGCCTCCGACCCCGGGACAGCCTCCAGAGGAGGTTTTCATCGGGTATGGGCAGGAAAGCTGCTCTGGAGGGTCCCCAGGCTGGGGAGCTTCCCAGAGAATTCCTGTGCAGCACAGGAGAGAGGGATGGAGCAGAGGAGAGAAGGATGGAGCAGGGATATAGAGCACTGGACAGGAGGATGGAGCTCAGGACAGGAGGATGGGGCTGGGACCGGAGGATGGGGTTCGGACAGGAGGATGGAGCTCAGGACAGGAGGATGGGGTTCGGACAGGAGGATGGGGCTGGGACAGGAGGATGGGGTTCGGACAGGAGGATGTGGTTCGGTACAGGAGGATGGGGTTCGGGCAGGAGGATGGGGTTCGGATATTTTTTGGGTTTTTGCCCGAAAGCGGCGCCGGGGGCGGGCGGAGCGCGGTGCAGTGCCCGGGAGCGGCTGCAGGTGGCGCTGCTGCACCGAGAGCGGGGCGGTGCTGTCGACACTGCAGAACCCGAAAACGGCCAAAAACACCCCAAAACCAGCCAAAAACACCCCAAAATCTGCCAAAAACACCCCAAAATCTGCCAAAACCACCCCAAAAACAGCCCAAAACACCCCAAAGTCTGCCAAAACCACCCCAAAAACAGCCCAAAACACCCCAAAATCTTACAAAAGCACTCCAAAAACTGCCCAAACACCCCCAAAACTGCCCAAAACACCCATAAAACTGCAGTGAACACCCCAAAAACTCCACTAAGCACCCCAAAAACTCCACTGAGCACCCCAAAAACTGCCCTGGACACAGTACCCCTGAACACTGCACACCAAAACTTCCCTGAACCCCAAAAACCGCCCTGAACCCCAAAACTTTCTGGCACACAGCACCTTGAAACTGCCTTGAACACTACACCCCAAAACTGCCTGGCCCCCTGAAACTGCCCTGCAGGACTCTGAGACTGCCCTGCACCCCAAAACTGTCCTGCACCCCAAAACTGCCCTGCACCCCTCCCCGCTCCTGCACCCAGCGCTGCTGAGCACCTCAGCTCTGATCCTGCACCCAGCCCTGGCCTGGGCACCCTCTCCCCCCTGTGCC
>VXBS01000100.1:110264-131668 GCA_013400255.1 Sitta europaea
CCCTGCCCCCCAACACCCCCAGCCCCGCACAGCCCCGCAGCCCCTGCCCCCGCTCAGGCTCTGCTCCTCCTGCTCTGCACAGCTAACCCAGCCCTGCCCTCTGGCAGTGAAGCCATTCCCTGTGCCCTGTCCCTCCATCCCTTGTCCCCAGTCCCTCTCCAGCTCTCCTGGAGCCCCTTCAGGCTCTGGAAGGGGCTCTGAGCTCTCCCTGGAGCCCTCTGTTCCCCAGGTGAGCCCCCGGCTCCCCCAGCCTGGCCCCAGAGCAGGGGGGCTCCTTGGAGCAGCGCCGTGGTCTCTGCAGGACTCCAGCAGCTCCAGATCCTTCCCTGGGATCCCAAGCCAGGATCCCAGCTGAGCAGGGCAGAATTCCCTCCCGGAGCTGCCCAGGGACTGTCCCTGCCAGTGCCACCGTGCCCCTCCAGCCGTGCCCCCTGCCCAGAGCCACCCCTGGCATCCCCAGGTCCTGTCCACAGCACTGCCAGGCCCTAAAGCCGGGCTGTAAAACTCCGGGAGAACCGAGGGCAAAGCAGGCCAAGGCACGCTGAGCCCCAGTAGGAATTTTATGGACAATAATAAAGTTCTTTGGTGTCTCTTACAGGAGAGAGGAGCGTGTCAAGTGTGACGCTGCTTAACGTCCTCAGAGACAACAGTGGGAGAGTACTGAAGGTAAGACCCTGTGGACTGAGCCATATTTCATCACAAATAGAGCCCTTTAACCAACAAACTTGTTCTGGGAAAGTTTCCAACTCTGACAATCCCTGGCGTTGTGGGGTGGTGGGATCTCTCATGCTAGGAGCATCAAAGGAGTCTCTGGAGATGCTTTAACAGAGGACAGGAGCCTGGGAGGGAGACTTCAAAATCCTGGCAAGGGTACAAATAAAATACACTTTGGTCTTAAATTAATGTAAAATTTTATGAAACTGTCTCTCGGAGATTATTCCCAATGTGGAGTTAAAAAACAAACAAGCAAACAAAAAGCAACGACAACAACAACAAAAAAAATCCCTGGCTGGTGTCCACAGAGAACAAGTGCTGTGGTTTCCAACCTCTGAATGCCATTATCCTCCAGGAACTGCCTCTTGGGAAGATTCCACATTTATCTGCTTAAAAAACGGAGATATCCATGGTCTCAGGAAAAAAAGAGAATTTATCCTTTGACCTAAACACTGATTTATGCAAAGGCTTTACCGGGTAAATCCTGCAGGTGCCCTGCCAGGGCTGTGTCCACTCTCTGGACATCGTGGGGCTCCATCCACTCCAGGCTCACCCTGAACAGCCAAGCTCCCCATCCAGGGCCTCCCTGTGGCTGGAGAGCTGGGATGGGACGTGCTCATCCTGGGAAGCAAACAAGAAAAAAGTAGGAAGAAAAAAAAAAAAAAAAAGAAAAAAGAAAAAACCAAGCTCGAGAAGAGAAGGAATTAAAAGAGAAGATAATAATATTAATAATAATAATAATAATGGCAAATTTTAATTAATAAGTGGCTAATTAATTTTCTAAGCACCATAAAATTGCCATAGCAGCCTAATTGCTTTGCTAGTCTTGCCACCAGGCAGGGAGGAGATGAAGAGTTCTAATCCCCGACGTGGGAGGTGCTGCTGGAGGGGCCACGCTGGGCTCTGCAGGGGCAGTGCCACCACTCGGGCACCTGGACCCCAAAACCGGCCACAGCACCCCAAACCTGCCCTGCACACGGCCCGGGGGGAGCAGGGGGCGGCTCCGGGACCGGCGGGGATGCAGGGACCTCGAGTGCCTGGCAAATGGATTTCCAGCTCGCCGTGATCCTGGAGAAGCAGGAAGACACCACGGGATTACTGCAGCTGCTTTCATCCTCTCCTTCAAACCCTCTTACCCTTTGGAAAATATTTTTTTGGCTTCATGCCAGCACAGATTATTGGTTTTATGCTTCTCGCTCCGTAACAACCACGTGCTTGTAGGAAATGGCTCGTAGGAACCCTTGGAAGGGGGATGTGGAGATATCAGCTTCCAAAGCCTCAGGAGCTCCTCCTGATGCCCTTCAGGAGAGCCCACCCCACCCCAGACTGCTGGGATTTGTTTCCCTGGGCTGCCTGCTGTGCCCACCCCTGCCCGGGCACTGTTCTGGGACAGCATGGTCACCTTTCAAGAACTCATTCGATGAGATGGATTTTTTTTTTTCCTGGGCAGTTTTTGCCACCAGTTCTGTGATTTATGTGCACTGACCCCTGGGATGTGCTGGGTGTGATTTTTAGGAATGAGTCCTTTCTTTCCCTAAAAGTGGTAATCAATGAAACCACATAATCATTTGCCATAATCTTATTTCTAAAAGAGATTTTACCTCATCCCACAATTCCTGAAGGAAAAAACAATGTCTGGTTGGGGGCTATGGGTTCTGTGGGGTACAGCACAAATTCTATTATTTCACACAATTTGTGCTGCTGACTCTTCTGTCTCTGCATATTTATCTTCCTTCCATTCCTAACAAACTTGTTTTTTCAGCACTTCTTTGTCATAAGGATGATGAGGATTAGCTAAATGCATGTAAACATAACCATAAAAAGGGGGGAAATTACACTGCATGAGCAAACCTGATACTCTTCCCAGTTCATTAGAATTTAATGAAGAAATACTCAGTGCCCAACAGGGGAATCCTAATTCATTATGTCTTTTGAATTCTCATTAAGCATATGCATGGTGACTACTGGAAACCTGCACCCTTTCAGCTCTGTTGTCCATTACCCTGACTAATAAATAGTCATTATACTTAAATACTGATGAGGAGACTCGAGGAAGTTTTATTCCTGTAATTAATTTCCCCTGCTTAACTCCTGATGATTTTCCAGGGCTTCTGGTGGTGCCTGAATCTAAATCCTTGCACAGGTGAGGTCAGGGAGAAGCTGCTGTGAAAGTGGTTGGAAGATGGAGAAGAGGATGGACCACACCAAAACCTCTCCACACCCACACACTCTCCCCACCTCGAGGATGTTGCTTTGGGTTTGAGGAGCTCTGCTGCCTTTTCACAGAGAGAAAAGCTTCTTATCCATTTAAATCCCTGCAAGTGTCCAGGTTGGATGGGGCTTGGAGCACCCTGGGACAGTGGGAGGTGTCCCTGCCATGGCAGGGATGGCACTGAGTGGGATTTAAGGTCCCTCCAAGCCAACCCAACCTGGGATTTTAAGTGGTGTTAACTGGTTTGGGGCCAGTACCTGAATGATGATGGATATTGGCTACATTTTCCCTGAGCTGATGCTTTGCACAGTTTTCCACACTCTTTGGGAAAAGCTTTCAAAGGAAGGCTGTGACAGGGAACATGGAATTACTAAATCCTTCTGACTTCTTATGTAGCCTAAGGCAATGTTTAAGAACTTTAAAATGTTTAAAATGTTTAATCACTTGGAGCTGTATTTTATTCTATAAGTGGCAAAGGGTTTGTTCATTCGTGTATCTCTTCCCAGTTATTAATATGTTCTGTCTTTTACCTTTATTACCAAAGCTGGCTGATAGCTCTGGAAGGAATCTCTGGAGGTGCTGGAGCCAAGAAATGACTGGATTTATCACAGCTGCTTTCCAGGGACCTTCTCCCTCTGCTCCATTCTGGAAAGCAGAGGGAGAACTGAACTGGGAGCAGCTCAGCTTTGGGGCTGTGTGAGGAGAGTTATGGGGGCTCTTGTCTGTCAGGAGCTCTGGGGGGAGCCAGCCCCCCAAAATCCCCAGCTGGTGGTGTAAATGTCAGAAATGGTGCACTGGTGTAGAACAGGACCCGGACCCTGGGGTGCGGCGGTTTTGTCCACGTGGGAATCCTGAGGTGGTTCAGGGACTGGGAGGCGGCTGGAAAACCCGAAATCGGAGCCAGAGCGGTGAAAAACGACCCAGCCAGGAGCCACGAGTGCCCTGAAAGGCGGGATGAGCCATTCCTGGAGCTCCCGGGAGAGCCAGGGAGAGGAGAGGGAGGGGAGAGGGAGAGGAGAGGAGAGGAGANAAAGAGGGAAAGAGGGAAAGAGGGAAAGAGGGAAAGAGGGAAAGAGGGAAAGAGGGAAAGAGGGAAAGAGGGAAAGAGGGAAAGAGGGAAAGAGGGAAAGAGGGAAAGAGGGAAAGAGGGAAAGAGGGAAAGAGGGAAAGAGGGAAAGAGGGAAAGAGGGAAAGAGGGAAAGAGGGAAAGAGGGAAAGAGGGAAAGAGGGAAAGAGGGAAAGAGGGAAAGAGGGAAAGAGGGAAAGAGGGAAAGAGGGAAAGAGGGAAAGAGGGAAAGAGGGAAAGAGGGAAAGAGGGAAAGAGGGAAAGAGGGAAAGAGGGAAAGAGGGAAAGAGGGAAAGAGGGAAAGAGGGAAAGAGGGAAAGAGGGAAAGAGGGAAAGAGGGAAAGAGGGAAAGAGGGAAAGAGGGAAAGAGGGAAAGAGGGAAAGAGGGAAAGAGGGAAAGAGGGAAAGAGGGAAAGAGGGAAAGAGGGAAAGAGGGAAAGAGGGAAAGAGGGAAAGAGGGAAAGAGGGAAAGAGGGAAAGAGGGAAAGAGGGAAAGAGGGAAAGAGGGAAAGAGGGAAAGAGGGAAAGAGGGAAAGAGGGAAAGAGGGAAAGAGGGAAAGAGGGAAAGAGGGAAAGAGGGAAAGAGGGAAAGAGGGAAAGAGGGAAAGAGGGAAAGAGGGAAAGAGGGAAAGAGGGAAAGAGGGAAAGAGGGAAAGAGGGAAAGAGGGAAAGAGGGAAAGAGGGAAAGAGGGAAAGAGGGAAAGAGGGAAAGAGGGAAAGAGGGAAAGAGGGAAAGAGGGAAAGAGGGAAAGAGGGAAAGAGGGAAAGAGGGAAAGAGGGAAAGAGGGAAAGAGGGAAAGAGGGAAAGAGGGAAAGAGGGAAAGAGGGAAAGAGGGAAAGAGGGAAAGAGGGAAAGAGGGAAAGAGGGAAAGAGGGAAAGAGGGAAAGAGGGAAAGAGGGAAAGAGGGAAAGAGGGAAAGAGGGAAAGAGGGAAAGAGGGAAAGAGGGAAAGAGGGAAAGAGGGAAAGAGGGAAAGAGGGAAAGAGGGAAAGAGGGAAAGAGGGAAAGAGGGAAAGAGGGAAAGAGGGAAAGAGGGAAAGAGGGAAAGAGGGAAAGAGGGAAAGAGGGAAAGAGGGAAAGAGGGAAAGAGGGAAAGAGGGAAAGAGGGAAAGAGGGAAAGAGGGAAAGAGGGAAAGAGGGAAAGAGGGAAAGAGGGAAAGAGGGAAAGAGGGAAAGAGGGAAAGAGGGAAAGAGGGAAAGAGGGAAAGAGGGAAAGAGGGAAAGAGGGAAAGAGGGAAAGAGGGAAAGAGGGAAAGAGGGAAAGAGGGAAAGAGGGAAAGAGGGAAAGAGGGAAAGAGGGAAAGAGGGAAAGAGGGAAAGAGGGAAAGAGGGAAAGAGGGAAAGAGGGAAAGAGGGAAAGAGGGAAAGAGAGAGGGACAGGGACAGGGAGGAGGAGAAGGAGAGGGAGAGGGACAGGGACAGGGAGGGGGAGAGGGAGAGGGACAGGGAGAGGGAGGTTGGAGTTGTTCCCAGAGCTGGGGCTGCCCGTCTGCCACGGGCCGGGGCTTGGCGCTGGATCAAAGCGGGTCCCGAAAGCAGCGCAGCAGGAATGCCAACCCCAGGGACAGAAGGGACGGGAGCATCCCGGCTCCCCCCACACTGTTACAGGGACAGGGACAGGGAGGAGGAGAAGGAGAGGGAGAGGGACAGGGACAGGGAGGGGGAGAGGGAGAGGGACAGGGAGAGGGAGGTTGGAGTTGTTCCCAGAGCTGGGGCTGCCCGTCTGCCACGGGCCGGGGCTTGGCGCTGGATCAAAGCGGGTCCCGAAAGCAGCGCAGCAGGAATGCCAACCCCAGGGACAGAAGGGACGGGAGCATCCCGGCTCCCCCCACACTGTTACAGCTCCTTCTGTGTTCAGTCATGGAATTGTGCCTGATATTAGACCTTAGAGCTCCTGAAGGGGCCCTGGGAGAGCTGGGCAGGGACTTTGGACAAGGGATGGAGGGACAGGATCCAGGGAATGGCGTCCACTGCCAGAGGGCAGGGCTGCATGGGATATTGGGAAGGAATCTTGGTCTTGTCCTCTGCAGGATAACTTTAAGTCATGCAGTGTTTTCACAGTGATGAGGGTTCTGTCAAAAAAAAGGGTTCTTCAGTGCCTGGAAGAACCATCAGTTCTGACCTGAAATCAGTAGATTAATCAGGAAGCCGATCCAAAGCAGTCTGGAGTTAAAGGGGGAGTTTTGACCAACCTCAGCGGATTTCCCAAAGCCTCCCAGCAGCGCTGCAGAGACTCAGGAGAGTTCCCTGGTGGAGATGGAGCTCATGCCAAGGGTTCCTCGTCCTGCCCAGGTGCTCCTCTTGGGCAGGGCTGTGCAGCCCTGGTGGAGCCCCAGCCCCGGAGGGGTCCAAACCCCCCGTGGATGTGGCACCGGGGTCAGTGCTGGATTCATGGCTTGGCTGCCTTTTCCAACCGAAACAAATCTGTGATTCCGTGTTGTCCTGGGCTGAGTTTCCTTCACTGCTCCAAATGATATCCACTTTCCCAAGGCATGTGAACTCTTCTCAGATTTTTATTGCTTTATATTAGATTTTATTTTGCTTATAAAGGTGCAAGTGAACACAGTAAAGCTGTGTATAAAAATAAACCACATCTGTTGGTGTCTTCTAACCTGTGGACTGCTCTTGACATGCCCACGGAGCCCAGGCTCCCTCTCACTCTCCCAGGCTTTAGGAATCACTCATTATTTGTGTCACTCCAATGACAAATCACCACTGCAATGAGGTTTTATCCTTTTAAAACAAAGTAACTTTTATTAATTCCTTGATTTAATAATTGAAGCCTTGACTTTTAAAGGGGGGGCAGGTGTTTGTTGTGATTAATAGGACACATTCCCTGCGTAGCACAGAACTTTACTAAATCTTAGTAATGGTGTGGGGGTCAGTGTCACTGTTATTATAGAAATGATAATTATATCTTTGGGAAGCTGTCAGAAAAGTATCTTTTCCAGGAGTCAGAGCAGTGTAAACAGACTGTACAGGCAGGCACTACCCTTTCCATCAATAGGTAAACAATCTTTGTTAAGCTCATCTTGATAGTCTTATTTTGTTGCCACATTTTAATTACTCATCCTGTCTGTTTATATTCCGCTGCGTTTTGCTGAAGATACAAGCTTTAAAAATCATTGGTATTTAGGAAAATCCAAAGCTGGGGTGATGCATGCTCAGGTGCTAATTTATTTACATCAATTAATTTCAGGCCCCTGATGTAAACCAATTAGTATTCAACACTTAATGGAGTCATTATCTGTCAGATTAGCTTTTAGAAATGCTTGTCACTGCTACAGGACCAGGCAGCAGAACTTTGCTAATAAAACTAGCAGAATTAATGGAGTGAACAGCATAGATAATGACTTAATGTGGAACATACAGTATAGAAAAGAGACTGAACAACTGTCTTCAAGAAATTAAGATATCATTGAGCCGGCTACTTTATTCCAAAACTGAGCTCAGATGGGCTCTTTGGAAACATCAAAGGTGTCTCACTAAGCCTTTGCAAAGTTTATTTCGTAATAAATAACTCCCACCCCTTGTGGCCTGGCAAGCTCCAGCCCAGCCTGGTGTGGCACACAAAGAGAGGCACACACCTCCCTGCTGCCACTCCAGGCTGGTCCCTGCCAGGACTGGGAATTCCTGGGAGCATCCAGGTTATGGAGCTGCACCCGTGGGGGTCACCTGCACCTTCCCCCCTGAGCACCTGCAGGGCCGTGGGGCACTGCAGAATCTGTTGGATTTGGACAGCAATATTTGCCCATGGTTTTGTTCCTCCAGGTTAAATTTCTGTAATTTGCTGTGTGCATTTTGAGGTCAGGCTGGTCCTTCTGGTGCCTCAGGGACAGAGGACACCTGTGCCAAAGTCATCCCTGCATGGGGAAATCACAGAGCTTAATTCCTAGTTAAGCTTTGGGGAAAAAAAAAACAAACAAGTACATCCTAAAAATCATAATGGTGTGTTTGTAGAGCAGTTCCTGTGATTTGTGCTTCACTGAGAACCCTGGCACTGACCTGCAGATGAGTCTGGTGACTGCAGGGACTGTCCTGCACCTTCACCCCTGTCGTGTCCTGATTAATTCAGGGATTAGGGGTGCTCTGGGGGCCACGGGGTCATCAATAATGGCAAGAGGAGTTCCTCTACATAATTACATCTGTGACTGCACTTGAAGGAAAAATCCCTAAAACTGACTAAGCCACAGTGATGCTGCTCATGCTCAGGTGCTCTTTTCCTTGTCACAGCACCAAAACATGAACTCTGCCACAAAATGAGAGAGAATAAAGCTATTATAAAGCTGTGTTATTCACTGTTCCTACAACAAAAGGTGATGTCCTGCCAGCTCTGTGCTGCTCACCTGAGCTCTTGGTCTTGCTGGGTAACCAGAGCAGTTCTTACAGTTTTAGGTTATGCACCTTTTAGGAAACACTGTGGGAGAGTTGTCTTCAGCCTCAGGGATAATTTCACACATCTTTTAAATCTCCCTTCTCTAAATAACTGCCTTAACACCCTGTATCTCTCCCCTCTCCTTATAGAGGTGATGTACATTGATGGCCATTTATGCCTAGTTTATAATTATATTGGGTTTTGCATTGATTGTGGTTGTTCTCCTTGATAGTCTTTCACCTTTCCAGAGCGACTCAGTTTATGGCACAAAATCAACATTTACTTTTGATTTTCAGCACGGCAAGTTGCTGCTGAGAGTGACTGAGTGGGAAATGGGTGCCTGTGCACCTCCCTCCAGGAAAACCATCTCATTTCAGCTCCACTGCCCAAGAAACTCCCCACCTTCCCCAGCCCCTAAGGCTTCTTTCCAGGAGTATTCCAAAGGGGGAGGGAGACCAAATGTGACTCAGGGTGTGGAGGAGGTGATACTTGCACTGCCCTAACTTCCAATATTGGAAAAAGCCTAGAAGACAGCTAGACATGAAGTATGCTGTCCCTATCATATCCATCCCCCATGGAACCACAAATCTGCTGTCCCAACACCCCCAAGGCAGAGGTTTTAGAGATATCAGCGACAGAGAGTATTTGCAGATTTGTTTTTCAGTAATTGCAGCAGAAAATCCTGGGCTGTGTGATTTTCTCCCCCAGCTGCTTGTCTCTGGGATCCTTGGAGTGGGAGAGCTTGGACCACGAGGGAGGAGATGTTTGGAAGCAGCCTCAGGAAGGTCCAGGTGGTGACAGAGGGACGTGTTCTGTGTCTGGGCATCGCTTTGGGGGGTGCAGGGCCAACAGCCAGAGCTTCTCTGTCACCTTTGTGAGCAAGACGAGCTGACTGCATGAACTTGTGTGGCAGCTGAACTTCATTTTAATTTCTGCAAAGAAATTTCAACCTGGATTAACCTCCTCTACACTTGGATTTCATTGTGAGCTCTTTTTACAGCTGTTCAGAGTTTTCTGCTGTTGCAAAGAACAATTAATTTGGGGAACAATAATTCCTGGCTTCAAAGCCTATATCCATATGGCTATCAAGGCAGCTTGTAAATCCATAATTGAAATCATAGATGGCTGCTGCAGCATCCTCAAAGGGGCTAGGTTTTTGGGATGTTTTTTTGTTTTCCCGCTACTCACCCTTACTCATCAGCCCAAATATTTGCTGGTCTTACCTCAAAACTGGTGATGTGACCCTGCTGTGTCCTTTGCAGGGCACAGCACGAGGTGTCACCATTCAGATGCTGCTTTGTGGTCCTACCTACTGGAGATGCCCCTTTGAAAGGAGAGGAAATTGCTGTTGGATAACATCACTCCCTCCATCACAGCTGCCGCTGGCTGCTGCAGATACGTGTTTACATTTTGCTTGGAAAATGTAAACACTAATTAAGCATTAATGTTAATGGGGCCTGGGCCCCTGGCTCTGCTGCTGGTGCTGCCCTGGCTGCTGTCCATCTCACCCCACTCACTATCTGTGTTTCCTGGCAGAAAATAAGGATAATTATTCATTCCTTTCCAAAGAGGGAGGGAAGGGACACCGGGGAGGGTCATGTAAGGACAAAATATTGTGTTACTGGGAGTAAAACCAAATCCTATCAGCCTGAGAGATAGGCAGGAGGGGTTGCTATCCCAGGTTCCACTGTGGATGTGGGCTCTCAATATCCTCTAGATTTCCTGGTCTCACTTCCTGCATCCCATCTCAGGCAGTTTGCTGGGAAAGCCTCTCCAGTTTGCCATTGTGCAGGGATAGGATGGATCAGCAGTGAGTGCAGGGGATGTGAAGCAGCATCCAGTCCTGCCGTGGCAAAGAAAATCCACCTTTTAATTCTCTGTAAAAAAAAGACTTTCCTGTTCCTGTGCCCTCTTTCTGCTCTGCTGTGGATGAACTGGTGACTGAGGAGCCTCCAGCACTGCCTGGTCCTGCCGTGGCTGTTCCAGGTCTTTGATGGCAGATTTTCCATTTTCCCTTTGCTCGGCCCCAGCGCTTCTAATTAGGGAGGGTAATTTCTCCCCAAAGGGTCCTCTCCCTTTGTGAGCCCGCGGGTTTGCCAAGAGAATAAAAGCGCCCTGATTGTCCCCTCCTTTCAGCCCTTCCCCTGATGAGGAGTGTTGCTACACCTAATAAATTAAAGGACACAAAGTTAATGAATTTTTCATTTGAACTCACAGCTAGGTATGGATTAGTGAGGCTGACGTTGCTGAAGAGCTCAGAATTAGGAAGGGTCCTACAGGGACATTTTCCTCTTTGCTAAAATCTTTTCATTCACCTTTTCAAGCATTATCTTGCTGGGCAGAAAGAGTTCTTTTCACGCCATATAGCCCGTGGGGTCTGCTTTTTTTTCCACATAAATGTGATCATTCATTTTGTTTGTCTAATGGATAAAAATAAAGGGCAGTGTGAGTGACATTCAGACAGCTTTTCTCCTCAAAGAGAAGGGATTCATGCTATCCTGAGCAGCACTCTGGAGCACACTGAGCATTCAGAGTCCCAATTCCTTTAAATTCCAGTTGACACCAGCGGAAGGTTGGTTTTCCTCCCACTTGAGCAGGGCTGGGAGCTGCAGGCAGCTTGGCCTTGTAAATAAAACTACACTCAATTTACTTAAAAATTAATTGTAAGTTAATGTCAAAGGACCTGAACGATTCAGAATTATTTTCTGAATATGAATTTCAAAACATTGCAGCTGCTTTTAGTGTGCAAAATGATTTCTGCCTCCTGGAGCCAAACCTGCACGTGCTCCATTTGGGCAGAAACGTTAATTTGTTATCCCTGTATTCCCTGCCCAAATTAAACCTTTCCCTAAGACCTGCAGTTTGCCTTCACTTGCCTTTTGACTCTGAAAGACTCATTTAAAGAGTGAATCAGGTTTTGGATTAAACCAGAAGCTGTTTGAGTGCACAGGAGGCTGGGAGGGTGGTGGGACTGGGGTCATTCCCACGTGGAAGGTTACTCTGGTCCAGCCTGAACCCCCATTCCCAGTGAGCTCTGCCTTTCACACCCAAATACTGAATTCACTTAGAGGTCATTTCTAACTGGAACAGAACCCAGTGAGATCTCTCGTGATGCTTCAAGACAGGGGGGACAGAAATAACTGCAAAAATTAAAAGACAAAAAAAAAAGGCTCCCCCCAGTAAATCCCCCCAGGCTCTTGCAGAAGCCCTGGTGTCTGACGTGCAGATCCGTGGGGAAAGGGGGAAGGTGGAGCTGCTGGCAGTGGCACAGACAGGATGAGGGTGCTCCTGCAGCCCCTGGCTGTGGGGAATTTTCCCAGCAATCTGTTCCTGCCTCTGGGCTTTGGGAGGAAAAGGTGGCAGTGGGTGTTTCCCGTCGGAAGAGGGTTTGCCCAAACCCTCCTCTTGGGATCCCACTGTCTCAGTTTCACTGTTCAAACTGTAAATTATGGTTTTGGTCAATTTTTGCCCTAAGCCTTTGAGTTTTATTGCTGAGTGCTTTTGTAATAACTGTATGTTGCACCTATAAATGCATTTCAGCAGCAGATTGTTTTATGCAGTAAAGGTGCAAAGGCCTTTGGGAAGAACCTATTGCCCATTTCCAGCAGAAACACCCCATGCAGGAGACATTTCCCCACTTCATAAATAATTTGGGATCAAAGATCCTGACACTGGGTTAGGCAAAGGGTGAGTATAAATCTAGCTTTAACTGAGATTCATGTTTCTATTAAAAAGTAATTGCAAAGAACAAATCCTGATTGTCTTAATAACTGATATTTATGTCCCTCAAGCAGCAGAAGGGATCCATCATTTTATACACAGCTCTGAAAAAAGGATTAGCACTGCTTGTATCCCTTTTACCATTGCTGCTCCTATCCCTGTGCCCCCATTCCCTTGTCCTGGATCTCCCAGGACCCACACAAATTATCTAGAATTCCCTTTCCTAGCCTAGAAACTACTGTCACCTTCCACTTCAGGTAAGAAAGAGCTCGAAAATGATCCCAAGTTGGGAAAATTTCCTTTCTGGTCTTGGTGACAAGTTTCAAACCCCCCTAGCATGAGTGGTGCTGAACAATTCCCGTGCCTGTGGACCTGCCTGGGTTTGCACCATCTGCCAGTGGGAGTATTTGGAAAACTTTTGGGGGTGGAGGAAAGTTGTTCTGGAGGGAAATATTCCTCTAAGGATTGATTTTGTGCAGATCTCGCTGTCAAACACTCCAGAAGCTGCTGTAACACCCTTTCAGTGGTGTTCTAACCACTCCTGCTCTAATGGCAAAGGAGAAGGTTCCCCAAGGGGGCACCTTGAAGGTGCAAAGTGGCAGAGATTAATCAAAATTATTAGTGAAAATTAATTATAAATGATGTGTCAGGGATTCAGATTTCTTGCTTATAGAACAGGTTTACCATTTCCTCTTGACTTCTTTTTATTCCCTAATATGAAAAGAAAGTTATTACAATCTGTTGATGGCTTCAGCACAGAGTGGGAGTGAAATTCCAGTGATTGCTTCTCCAGTTAAAGTATTTCCAAGTGCTGCTCTTCCCTCTTTTTCCAGGATGACTACTCTTGCTGAGCATCTCTGTGGGTTGTTTTCTGATTTCTTTTATTTTAAGTGAATGCAACTTCTTGAATCAGAGAGAATTTCAGTGTACACGTTTGCTTTGTGGCACTTCCTTATCTGTCCAGGCTGATTTGCAACTCGAACACTAAAAAAATGTATTTCTAAAAGTACTTTTTAATTGAACCAAAAGAGATTCCAGAGGAAATATCCAACAGCCAACACTTCTGCATCATAAATGTGCTGTGTTTCTTCCTATTTCCTCCACTCATTATTACACTCACAAACAATTCGTCGTTGATAATTAATATTAATTCCATCTGCCTAATTGACAGAATTACCAGGGGGTGAGGAGATCGGCTTCCCAGCATTAAATAATTTTTACCAATTTGTAGTGCTCAGCTTGCTGCTCTGCTGATTTCCCAGTTGCTCCATCTCCTGCCTCCCCAGGCAGGAGTTGGGAATGCACAGCTCGGTGCCGGAGCAGGCAGAGCGGGACAGCACCGAGCCCTGGCTGATCCCCCAGCCAAGGATCCTCCTGCTGCTGCTGCAACTCCAGGGATTTCCACAAAACATTGCTTGGGTACATCCCATGATGTTCAGCGCTGTTAAAAACCCACAATTTTTAGTCTAATCAGGAGTTTTCCTGCACTGCTGTGCACCCTTCATCACCATCCACAGTGGTGGAGACACACTGCATTAATATTTTAATAATGTTCAAGCACAGCAAGAATTACGTGGGCAGCCTGAGTTTTTCTGTGCAAGAGCTCAGAGACACCCCCAAAAATTTACAAAAAAAAAAAATTAATATCTCTTCTAGAACACAGACCAAATATTTAGCACGTGGAACGGAGCGGGAAAAAACTCTGCTTGAGGAATTCAGTTTATTTTTTTCATTAATCGAATTTGTAAAGGCTCTTTTCTGCAATACAAGGATAGTTACTCCTAAAAGGCCCTTCAGTGGTGATTTTACTGCACAGGAGGTTCTGGTGTGCAAAGAGCTGTGTTAGCACCACAGCTGTTCAGGAACTGCAGCACTCAGTAACAGTCTCAAAAATTCGCTGTCTGATCCCAGCACTGCCCTCACTCACCAAAGCTCCCCCCACGCTTCAGCCCTCACCCCAATTAATGGGTTTTCTCTTTTTGAATGCTCTTTCTCATTGTTACCTCCCCTAGGCTGTGCTGAGCCGAAGCACACCCAGCTGGGCACAGGTGAGGCTGAAACCCTCCCATGTCCCGGCTGCCCCTTTCTGGCTGCCCTTCCCTTCCCTTCCCNCACCCAGGGAGCTGCCCCAGGGACACCTGGCCCGATTTGGGAATTTCAACCCAGGAGGTAAGAGATGGACAAAGCCCAAGAAACAGCCTTGAATTCCTGTGCCCAGGTTTAAAAGGCTCTGAAACCCAGGGGAACTTTCTTTTTTAATTTCCTTCTCTTTCTTCCGTTAAGTTTTTGGTTTCCATAAAGCACCTGGGAGGTCAAGTGTGGGATAACTGATTTAACCATGCACCTTTTCTCACCTATCAGCTCAGTTCTCTCTGTCCTCTTCTCCTGTGTCCAGGTATCTCAGTCCCTGCTGGGTACCACATATTAGTTAACATTAAATCATTCATTTCTATTTATGTGGTATTAATCCTGGCTTAGTGCCTACCCTATGTTCTTAATTCTTCTCAACTGATAGTATTTTATGTGCATATATTTATTTTTTAATACTCTATTACAAAACAAATTAAAAAAGGGTGTTAGTGATATAGCAGAAAATAAAATAAATACCAATGACATCATTATATTTGATGTTTTGGCTTTACTTTTCATACACTTGTAATAACTGCCATCTTAATGACCTGTTATTTTCATTACCAACTATCAGATCAGATGTGATTTTGAAAAAAACAGTGTAATTTTCCAGAGTAATTTGTTTGGGGTAATGGTAGGAAATAATACACTTAATGATTTTGCATATTTTACTTTCACAGCTCTCCTTAAACAGGAGTCACCTCAAGCTCAGTCTTTGAGTAGCTCTCAGTAGCCCAGGGCTGCTGCTGGTTTGGGAGGTTTTGCCTCCAGACTGAATTTCTTCATCCTTTAGAGTTGACAGAAAGTTTCTTTTCCTGCCAGGAAAATTCAGTGTAAATCCAGCGATTTGTGGTGACCCCCAGAGGTTTTACAGGGTGGGATGAGACCTTTGAGGCTGGCTGGATGTTTGTAAATTGTCCCTGTTCATGGGCAACCATTGATGTCCCATGGGCACCTTAGGACATGCAGTGAAATGATAATGTGATATATTTAGAACAGGTAAAAAGCCAAAAAATGTGCAGATTTTGACTGGGCTGTACCCCAATCAAGCAGCCCAGTGTGAGATGTGAGAGCCAAGCAAGGAGCTGGCAGTGGGCAGAGCAGCCCCTGGAACAGGAGCGGGGTCCCACAGCACAGCTCTGGGCTGGCAGCCCCAGAATGGTGCTTTTATTGCTTTTCAGCTAAAAAAACCCTCTGAGGACTGCTGCTGGGCACATCTACTCTCTGTTTGGGCTTCCCAGTCTCTGCAGCTGCTGGGTGCTGGGGATGGGAGGTCCTGGTGCCTCTGGCTGGGTGAGCTGCTGTGAAGTCCTTCAGGGCATGGCTCAGGCTCGTGATGTCACCTCTTTCTTTTTGGCTGTTTCCCAGCAGTGAGTGAATATTGTGCTGCTTTTGTGCCCTCATTGCAACAACCTTGATATAAAATCTTCACAAAGGCAACAATTCAGCAGGGGGAATTCTGTCCATGACAAGCTTCTGTAAGCTTGGAATCCTTCTGTACAATCCTGCTTTTCACTAGAGTGGGCAGATCTCTGTAGGTGACGCTACACAAACCCAACACAGCACCTTATAAACACAAAATCCTGCCCTGCTCAGCCCAAACTTCTCCCAGCTGCAGCAGAGAGAGGATGCAACACACACCCTCAGTGCCCTCTGAGAAGCACCTCAAACCAGCCTCAGGCTCTGCCACGTTCCCTTCTCACTCCAGTGTTTGTTATGGGAATGAGTTTTCATCATTTTAATGCCTGGTGTGGCCTCTGAAAGACCATAAACATTTAATAGACCCATAAACACTGACTTTAACCTTTTCACTGGGCTGTAGCTGGACTGGCCCCGCTGTCTGGTCCCCCAGGTCACCACTGTGGCCACGAGGGATCAAACAGCACCAATCCCAAAAAGGTCAGAGCAGCCCCATTTATTATCCTCTCCCTTGGAATATATGAGGCGTTACAATTCCCACAGCGTGCTTTCCTGGCTGAGGTTGGGGCAAGAGGAAGAAATGGCACGGAGTGAATCCCTTGGGAAGACAGCTGTGGTGATGGGGATTGCAACAGGCACCACTGAACTCATCCCTTTTACCACTCCTGTGCCCACAAGAATTAGCAGCAACTCTGGATGAGAGGTGGATATGTTTTCTGTAAGAAATAAGGAAAAAAAACCCTCAAGTCTTTTCTGCTAAGAGAATCGTTTGGTATTCTATCATTTGATGTGCTTTATATTGGACAAAGCAGCAAAGAAGTATTTTATAGTCAAGGATGAAGAATGTTACAGAGCAGGAAATGGTCACAGTGAGTTTGGTGCTTGGAGACCATCTAAACTGGTGTGCAGACAGGAAATGGGCATAAAGCTGGGCAGAGTTCAGTTTTTAGCCTGGATATAGGAAGGAGGTCCTGTGACAAAGCAGAGTTTAGTTTTAGCCTGGATTTAGGACAGGGGTCCTGTAAGGGGTGCTCTCTCTCACTGGTTGGGGTTGGAATTGCTCCAGCACTGTTGTTTCTGTCCTAGGAGTGGCATCCAGAGAGATTCCACAGGGCATGTTCCCAGGAGGGAAAAGTCCTGCACAGAGGGTCAAGAGCCACGTGGATGTGAGATGTGCAGGTTGCTGTGCCCTGAATACCCAACCCTGTGGAATCAGAGGCAGGAGAGCAGATCCCAGGGAGGGGAGCCCAGGATCTTTCCCAGCATCTGCTGTGCTCATCTGCATCCCATCCTGGGATGGCTGGGAAGGGGCCACGATTTTCCCAGGTCCAGCTGAGAGCTCCAAGTGATGCTTTACCACAAAGGTTCTCTACCACAGAGAACTGTGAACTCAAAAAAAAAAATCAGAGTTTGTCATTTTCTCGTGCACCATTCTGAAAAATCTTTGAACTTGGGCTTTGCACTTGAAATCTAATCCTGTTATAAATATCTTACTATGCAACTGCATATTTTTCTGAGCAAACCACTGCCAGCCACATCACCATGTATTCATTTCTGCAGAGATCTTGTTACAAAGGCAGATTTTCTGAGGCTCTACTACAGCTTTACTACACTATGAAGAACATACGAGAGTAAACCCCACACCATTACATTTTCCATTAAAAACTCCTCATGGCTCAATAACTGGGAGTGTGTTGCATCCTCTCTCTGCTGCAGCTGGGAGAAGTTTGGGCTGAGCAGGGCAGGATTTTGTGTTTATAAGGTGCTGTGTTGGGTTTGTGTAGCGTCACCTACAGAGATCTGCCCACTCTAGTGAAAAGCAGGATTGTACAGAAGGATTCCAAGCTTACAGAAGCTTGTCATGGACAGAATTCCCCCTGCTGAATTGTTGCCTTTGTGAAGAATTTATATTGAAGATAATAAAGTTTTAAATCAATAGTCTGAACGTATGCAGAGCTATAATCTTTGAAGATTTGGTAATCCCCTGTGACATTTACAGGACAGTTTCTGCAAACTCAGAATTCCAGAGCTGAATTAGCATTTCTGAGGTGGAGGAGATCCCCTGTGTCCGTGTGATGTGTGTGGAGCAGCAAAGAATCATAAACTCACGTCTGACAGTGTTTGTATTTAAGCGTTAGCAACTCCATTTCAAGATGTAGGGTGGAAAAAAAAGAGGCTGTGGCTGATTTTCCCCGTCTGGGAGTGTTTTCTGGCAGGATTTGGATTTTTTCCCTGTCTCCCCCAGCCGTGTGGAGCCTCGGGAAGCCCGGCACAAGGCCAGCCCTGCTTTGCCCCCGTAACTCACAGAATTTGTGCCACAGAGTCGGACCCCCAGCACCTGCTGGGCGCCTTTCAAGCTGCTTTAACTGGATCACAAGTTCCCAACTGCAGATAGATGTAACAGAGACTAATCCCATAATCTGGACAGAAGTACAAGCCCTGGATAGGGAGCAGCTCGTGTTACCTCCAGTTGCCCTTCAGTGATGGCAGGGGAGCTCAGACTCTCTCATCTCCCCCAGCCACTTTCTGGTGAGTAAGATCTGTGGGTTGATTTGATTTGATTTGATTTGATTTGATTTTTTTCCTTCCTGAAGTCTGAAGATGAATATGCAAAACAAAACTTCATGCTTTGGCCAAAAAGGAAAACAGCTTGGGTTGAGAAATGGCGCTCCTGTGCCGGGTAAATATTATTTGTACTCGAGGCGCACAAGTCAAGGACTGGCATCATTTAAAAATAAAATAAAATCCAGTGACGGAATAATGGAGCAGCATTTTGGGTGTCTGAATACCACCAGGGGTGAGGAGAGCTGCTGCTCAGCTTTTCACAGTGCCTGTTTGAAACATCCCCATTTTCAAAGCCACTTTGGCAGCCCCAGCTCCTCGGTGCTGTGCCAGCAGAGCATCGATCAGGAGCCGCCGAGCCCGGAGCCGCCGGTCGATGGCTCCGCAAACCCGGAGCTCCCAGAAATGAGATTTACCACTGGCCTTTTAACTTCTTGTTGACAGGCTCTTGCCAGTGACAGCTCTTCCTCGCTCTCCTCTTTCTCTCCCATCCCAAGATTTAATACTGTTTTACCACTCTAATTAAGGACGTGATTCTACAAATATTTGCAAGCCGCCGAGGCGCTCGCTGGGAATCGGGAGCCCGGATCCACCTACAGGTCCCATCTCAGGCATGTGCAAACCATCCCTGCTCCCATCCCCACCACGAAAATGGGAGGTTTAAATCAAAGTTCTTTATTTTGGCCCTTTCCATCTCTTTCAGTGTTAACAAAAATAGATGCTTATTGCTTTAATAAAGGTTTTGATTTGGAAATTATTTACCATTTAGACTTTGTACGCTCTAATTGCTTTTGATTCTTTGGAATATCTCTAATGCAAAGCAGCTGAAAGACTGAGGTTTAAAAATGGGCTCTTGCACATTTGAAGTAAATTTTATCCTGCAATCAGTCGTAAAGATCTTAACTGTAGCTATCACATATCCTAAATATGTAATTGCTGTGGAGCCTTTCCAGTCTATTGGTTTCAGGATGCTGGAAAGAGGGGAAAGTGAGTACAAATGTAGGCCCTGATGTCTGTGGGTATTTTGGGGGGATATTTGGCAGGATTGGTCACCTGCCTAAAACATTGTATATTTATTTTTTCCAGGATGTAACCTTGGAAATCAATTGTGCAATTAATTAATAACTCCATTTGCATGGTGAGCTCGCTGATTACAGGGAAGCTGCTCTGGTGAGTAAAAAACGAATTTTGGGATCAGGGTTTTAGGATCAGGGCATCCATCCCCAGCCCCATGTGCTCCTGGGAGGAAGGACTGAGGTTTTAAACATGCCTCCTTCCACATGTGGATCTGCCCTAAAATCAGCGGTGGTTTTGGTACATGGATGCAGCCCTAGAGGATCAGTTTGCTCTCATCTGTTCTGTCTGAACCTAGGGAATCAATACCTAAAAATACAGAAAGAAAAACTTGAAATACTTGATTTTGAGAGTTTTTAAAAACATCTTCGTCAAATGTTGTCTAGATCTGGATTGACTAGTCCATATTTTGAATGATCTATAATGACCAGCCTAAAGCGAAATGGCACCTCTGCTTACTCCTAGTAATTCTCTGCTTTCAAGAGAATCCTCTCCCACATCCTGGCCATCTTTAAAGAGCACAGCTTACAAATATTTAAAACTTAACCCAGAGGAAGCTCTGCTTCTCTTTTTTTAGTATACTATGAAAAGCATGGAAGATTCAGCCTCCAAAGTTGTTAAAGATGTTTAACACTCACCATCAAAATCACAAAAAGGGGGCAATTTATTCTTATCGGAGAAACACTTGCTTTCAGCCCTCTCTTTAAAGGATCGTGTGAGATATTTACATACTAAATTAATGCGAATGGCTGCTAAGTACACACCAAAATTCTTCCAGCTGGGAGACTCGGGTGTGCAAAGGCCAGGCCACTTGGGTTCCTGTGGAGAGCGGAGGGAGAAGCTCCCCCAAGCCCAGAGGCTGCTGAGATGGAGCTTGGGGGTGGGCAGCTTATATAAACCCTGGATGTGCTCGTTCTGCAGCTACTTTTTTATAACAAAGCCCAAATTTGGAGTCTCTCATTCTTATGATTCTACCCCGTGCTTCTCTCCACCCCCTCCTGAGTTTTTTTTTTTTAAAAATTCCCTAAATTCAGAAGGTAACTGTGAAGTTGAAGTTTCTCTCTCCCTGCCCTTGGTTTGGTGGGATTTTGGGATGCTGAGCTCCACCCTGATGGGCTCAGCACCCCGCGGTCTCCCCACGCTCACCATGGATGATGGGCAGCGAAGAAGACAACAGTGATCTGTACTTAACATTAGGTGGCACAAAAGAGTTTCCTTTTGCTCGCAGGAACACTGAAATCGATGGGCAATAACCAGCAGAGATTTTCTTTTCTTTCAACGAAATTCTCCTCTTTTCTCCAGCTTTCCAGCAGCCTTTGAAGTGCTTCTGTTTATAAACTTACTCGATTTCGTCTTTCATTGCATCTCTTTTGTCTCAACCTAATTTGTTTTAAAATAAGACATAACCCAGCCCTCGCTGTGGTCGTATTTACAGAGCAGCCAAAGGGCTCTAAAACGGGCTAATTTCACCGAAACGCCTTCTGTCCCTCCTCCAAACCAAGGGCTGCCTTTCAGAGCTTTGCCTCCCTGGGCCCTGCACGTTCAGAGCCACCGTGAGCACGCAGGGCCGCCTTTAACCTGGAGCTTTTCCTCCGCGTCCTCAGCTGGGGCCGTTTACAAACCACGGCTGTTCACTCCTGCTTTGGTCCCCACGCCACGTTCATCCTGTTCCTGGAGCTGACTGAAAAAACCCCTTTTGGGGGTTATATTTCCTTCTGCTGCTGCTGTAATCCTTCTGGAGAGAGCTGGAGGTCGTGGTCCCGCTGCGGAGCCCCGCTGCCCAGCGCAGGGCCGGCCGCAGGCCCGGTGCCCCCAAGGCCGCGGTGCTGCAGCTCACAGAGATTTACCAATGAAATAAATCAGTTTTACGGTTCAGAAACAATGCATGGCCCACTGTTCACATCCCAAATCCCTCTCGCTCCCAGGTACAGGAGTGCTGGCGTGCTGGCACTGCAGCGGGAAGGCGCCCGTCCACTGGCGTGCTGCTGCTGCTGCTCCCTGAAGACGAGAGCTCGCTCCCTGCTCGGGCCGCTCCTCACGATTCCTAAAGGTAAATTTTTTTTCCCCCCTACACTGCTGGCAGAAGGGCTGGGTATTGTTTTCTCCGAGGTTCGGCTTCAGAAAGGGGGAGA
>VXBS01000100.1:142885-219114 GCA_013400255.1 Sitta europaea
CATCCCCTCTCCTCTGCCTCCCCACCCCTGCCTGTGCCAGGCCCTGCTGGGCTGTCCCTCTCCCCACTTGCTGTGAGAATTGCTGCTCGGTTGCCCTCAGGTGTCCCCCGGAGGCCCGAGGAGCCGCGCTGCTGGGGGCTCCTGCCCCCTCTCCTTGCAGTGGCAGCGGCGAGCCCACCCTGTGCCCGTCCCTCTCCTCGGCAAAAATGAGCATTTTTTAGCAAAATACTCGTAGTAACAGCTCATTGCTGATTCTGCTAATGTTGCACACCTCATTAAATAGCCCCAAACACAAGGAGGTTTAAATGACTTTATTGAATTAAAAATAGCATAGGAAATCACCTATGGTACTTTCATCAAATAATTACTGTAAACTCTATACATACAGCGAGAGATCCCTTTTAACAAATCTATTCCTAAAACACGGGGGGCTTCTCCTTAATGGCTGAAATAACTTAGAGCAGCACAACTCGCTTGAAACATCGAGCCACACTCGGGCACTTCCTAATATGTTCCTGTGTGTTTCCCTGAGTGTTTTTCTTCCTTATCTTTTTTATATCTGAAGTTCTATTCCCCTCCTCTACTCCATGTATTTGATCATTTTTTCAAGTCCCTTGGCTGAACCAATCTCTTTTCATGCAGAGGATAAAAAGAGAAAAACTTCAAAGTAGGTTCAGGTAATTAACAGCTGAGGGGAATATAATCTAAACCATAGGCCCTGCTTTGCACCCAGGTCTGCTTTCAGAGCCAGCCGGCAAGGGAGTGCCTATTCCCTATAGCATCCAAATCTGCTTCCTCTGAACAGCTTTGCCAGGCCTCCAGTTATCACATCTGCATTTCAAACACCATGTCTCTGGCATTAATTATTAATTAGCCTACAGTCACCCCAGAGGATTTAAGTTCCAGCCTGCACATACTTATTCATTGACCTCTATCTTAGTTTTTGTTGGAAAAAAACCCACTAGAATGCTTAATAATTTCCTTTCTCTCAGACCCTCTGTTCCAGTTTCGTGGCAGGGAAACAGTATATTTTGAGATGGAAAATCACAGGGTTGTCTAGAAATTTGTTTAGAGCAAAACGCTATGTCAAGAGTTTGAACAAACCATTTCAAAAGATTTAGAAGGAGTTTTGCTGGAGTATTTTTACCTTTGACAAATGAATTTATGGATTTCCCAGAACTGAGAGATGGTGGAGACAAATGCAAGGCAGTTTGGCTCTGCACTTTCAAAATACAAACTGGATTTAATTACTGGGTAGCACATTTAGAGGATCAAACCAAGGCAAACGTTTATGTGAAAGCTCTGGGGTTACCCTGCTATTGACACTGGTAAGAAGGAAAATAAAAATGCTGTTGCAAGGCAGGGGAGTGCTTGGGCATTAAATCTGAGCTCTGTCCTCAGGAATATGGAACTGAGGAAGCCTATTTTTGTATCAGTCCCAAGGCAGCTTGGAAGAGGCTCCTTAGCCATTAGAATAAGGACAGATCTCACTGCGGATTTCTTTGCCTTTTTGTGTCTTGAGATTAGGGTTCCAGAAGTAAAAATCTCAGAGCAATCAGGTAGAAACTCAGTTCTATGATTCTTTTTTTCCTCAAAACTCCAGGAAATCCAAAGTGCCTGTTAGAGTTTGGATGAGCTGCTTATTGAATACTCCCTTTTGTTAATGGATTTTAATGCTACAATATCCCGCCCCTCTGGTGAAGCCTCTTTTAATTCCTCATGCAATTATCTCTAGATAAACTTTCTAAAATATTGCATGGTTTCTCGTTTTTATTTGTGGTGGTGCTATCTCATATAATCATTGAAACATGAAATATTGCTCCACTTTGCTTCCTAAGGAAGTGTTTAGTCTGTAATCACGAGGTCAGACTGGTTGACTTCTGTGCCAGCCTAGAATTGATTTTTGAAAGCATTTAATCTGTGCCTAAGACTCTTTGAATTCCTGTTTAGTGGAGGATATGGAAAAGAGCTCTGAGACACAAACATTCGTACTTAAACTGCCGGGCTATCTCGGGAAACAAAAATGCGTTTTTCCAAAATTGCAGCTAAACCAACCCTTTTGGAAAATCATGTGCTGAATTGAGCACCTGAAAATAGATGCAGGGACCAAAACTGTTGACTTCCATGAGGGATCTCTCTCCTCGACCTCCCTGAGAGTTTTGGGGAGTTGGTTTGTTGCTGCTCTTTTGTTATTTTCACATTTTATGAGTAGATCTGGGGACCGTTCAGCATTCAGTAATAACTATCTTTTCCTCTGCTTCAAATATTTAAAATATGCCTTACATTCAATTTAAACAGCAAAAAGTATTTCACAAGGAAAAGAGGAACAGGCAATACTTCAGATTTAATTTCCAGGAAGATGGTTCCCATTTATAAAACAACAGATTGTATCTTGGTGCTGAAGAGGGAGGTAGATCCAGACTATTTTAATGAGACATCCAGGACCTTTTAATCACTTCTGCAGTGATACTAATACCAGTAATAACAGTGATAATGGAAAAAAAACCCTGGTGTGAAACCAGGGCTGGAATCTGTTCTCAGTAAATGTCAGAATGTTTCTGAAATTAAAACTTAGTGTTAATGTAGCTCTGTTCCATATGAATATTAAAGAGGAATAGGGACTAAATTTCTTCCACAGCAGAGTGAGATGTTGTTTTAGAAAACAACCACATGGCAGCTCGATCTGCAGGGATGGATCTGGGGTGGGTTTGGGGGGTGGCTGAGGGTAAGGGCAGCTGGGCTGGCTTTGAGCCCTCTGCTGCTGCCTCCTCCTTTTGCCTTTTGTTTACATTTATTGCCATTTATTAACCAGGTCCTTGGGATAAAGGTTCCATGCCCCACGATTGGAAAACTGTTACCAGTGCTGTTAAATTACATTTCTGTGTGGTTATAGAGCCAGCAGTGAGGAAAGCATGAATGTACAGATACAGTGGGTTTGACATGTTGTGAAATATTTGTACTGTTCATGTTAGGAGAGATGAATTTCTATAAGAAGCCTATTTTATGCTTCATTTTATATATATTTGCATTTATAGCTTTCTGTTAAAGCTTAAATATTTTACTCTGTTGGTGAGATCTAACCCTTGGCAAGTCTGGAAATGCTTTGACCTCCATTCTTATTACACCCTTCACTTTTTTTTCATTTAAAATAACACCTGCAATAGTTTTCCAGCCGTGCCTGCCATCCACCAAGGACCGAGCTGGAAGTGCATTTTGTATTTCAAATGTTTCACACGAACATGTTTGGAATTCAGATTTGGAGGTTGCAGATCCCTTTTTATGTAGAGAAGCCACATGGGTAATTCTGATTTTCAATTACTTGAAGAGTGATTATGGTAAAAGACTGTTGATTCCTGGTGTGTTTGGGGTCCGTGGGCATCTCCTGATGAAACCCTGGATGCAGTTTGAGGGAGTCTTTGCCACCTGTGCACTTTCAGGTGGGAACAAAGCTCTTGTAGAAGGGGTGGCTGAAGGTGGAGATCTCTGCAGGTATTGCTGTGACAGCAGAAAAGGGCTTTGATTAGATTAGAGGAGAGTGTGGGGCTGGACCTTGAGCTGACATCACTGGGCAGGGTGGTGCTGAAATGTGGGGAGCAGGGCTGGTTGCAGGAGCAGAGATGTGTGCAGTGTCACCAGAGGCTGCACGAGTGATGTCACAGTGGTTCTGGGTAATGTCTGAAATAATCAGAGCCTCTGGAAGATCCTCGTCCCCCTCGGTGGTTTTGCCTGGCAGTGAACGTGGCCTGGACGTGCAGCACGTGCAAAATTGATGTGGTGAGGGTGTGAACAGGGAGGATCTGTGAGGAGCCAGCAGATTCCTGTGCCCAGGAGGTGCCCCAGACCCTCAGCTGGGGGACAGCAGTGCTGAGCAGTGCCTGTGGCACAGTGACCATCACCCGGGGGTTCCTGCACCAGCCTGAGCCCATCCTGAACCTGCTGCTCCCCTGAGTACAACCAGATCGTGCCCATCCCCCTAAACTTTCCTTCCAGCCACATCAGCCCTAAAGCCCCCAAAATGTGACATCCCCAGAGCCCTTGCTGACCCCTCCTGGTGCCGCAGTGCCTGCAGAACGCCCGGGGTGTTTTAGCTCTTCCAAGGAGGGGGAGGGCTCAGGCTGAGCCTGGTGGGGGTTCAGCCCCCAGCCCCAGCTCGTGGCCCCCTGGCAGGGTTTGTGGGATGGCTCTGCCAGGCAGCCCCTGGCACATCCTGCTCCTCTCCTGCCCCACCACCTCCACCTGGAGCACCCACGCTGGCTGGGCACTGAGCTCCTTGGCAGTGCCCCTGTGGAAAGTTTTCATGACTTTCTAGAGTTCCTCATCCTCCCACTTACGTGTTTTCCTTTCTTTTTACTGATTTATTTTGGTTTCTCTTTTGCCCTCCACGCAAAAATCGCCAGGGCTCCGTTTACTGCCCTTGCAGGGAGTTTGCAGTGGAATAAGTTAATGGGGCCAGGTTTAAGGTGAATTGTCACGGTCTGTGTGACCTTGATCAGCTGGCAGTCCAGCCTATTTGTTTGCAAACAATGTGCTTTCTAAAATAAAGCCTTTCATCACCAAAATCATAGAATATTGGAATGGTTTGGGTTGGAAAAGACCTTAAAGATCATCTCATTCTGACCCTGCTGCCATGGGCAGGAGAAAAAAAATATATGAACAGCATTTTAAAAGCCATTTATACACTCAATCCAAAGAATAAGGATGATGTTTGGGGATTTTTGGCTTTTATTATCATTGCTGTAAGTTTTGAAATCACAAACCCTAGTGTATGTGTGTGCCATGTAAGTGCTACCACCAAATCACATGTAACACTCCATGGTAATTGTGTTCATAATTATGGAGTTAATTGAATTTCTGCAATAGTTAAAAACGGGCACATAAAAGTCTCTCAAGATTAAATGTTTTAGTTAGGGAAAAACATGCTCTTTTGGAATATTGAATAAAATGAAAGCAGTTCTCATATTCAAGTGAGCTTAGGACTGATAACATAACCTCCCAAAACGAGCCTTGTCCATAAATGCTGTTCCAAACTGAAACCAGGGATCTTTCATTGCTCTAAGAAGGAAAAGCAGCGTGTGCTGAGGTGTTTGTGAGCTGGAGAGCCACAGCAGAGGAGCTGCAACCTCTGCATCTGCCAGGCTTGGGAGGTGTAAGAGCACTCTAAAAATGCTCTGCTGTGAAATTAGCCCTGCTATTAGCAGGGTAATGTTGGAACAACGAGTTAGAAAGTCAGATTTTGCTTTTGCATTTGGAAAGGAGAGGTAGCTCTTTCTTTTTTTTTTTTTTTTTTTTTTTTTTTTTTTTTTTTTTTTTTTTTTTTTTTTTTTTTTTTTTTTGATCTCGTTTGTGTTTTTGTCCCACTTTGAGCTAACTTAACTCTCTGATTCCACAGAGGAGTCAGGAGATGTAAAACCACAGAGAATGTGAACCTGTGGGTCTGCTCCCTTTGTCATGTTATCAACTGGTTTATCTTTGGAGAGAAAAGGATAAGGGCAAGAATTCCCAATATGTTTAATATTAAGCCTGGATATCTTACCATGGGCAGAGTCATCCTCCTGAAAATGAGAAAGGATTGATAAAAACATTTTGGACTCTTCTCTTCTCTTCTCTTCTCTTCTCTTCTCTTCTCTTCTCTTCTCTTCTCTTCTCTTCTCTTCTCTTCTCTTCTCTTCTCTTCTCTTCTCTCTTCTCCTTCTCTTCTCCTTCTCTTCTTCTATTCTCCTCTCTCTTCCATCACCAAGAAGCATAATCACTCCTTTCTTTTTTTTTCCCAGGGAAATAATTTTTTAAGTTTACTTATTGCAAGAACTGACAAACATTTTCAACAACAAAATGAAACACATTTGTTAAAACCAGCCCCAAACATCAGCTAGCTCAGCAATGGCCCAGCTCTGTAGGAAATCCAGCTTTAATACCTCTTTTCCAAAGGATCATGTGTGGAGTTTCATTATTTTCTAGTAAGATTCACAGGAGACTGTTTCTTTTAATATCCTGTTTTTCCTACTGGTGAGATTGGCTTGAGTGGGTAAAATATAAAATATTGATAATTAGACCTCAGGTCCCTCATCTTTGCCAGCTGAGAGTTTCCATTCGCTGCTCCTTTTGTTAAAAGTTGCCCGTTCCTTTCCACGACGGGGATTTATTTTAAATATTACCCACGTGAGCTGATGGAATAAAAAAAGATGAAGTCCCCCCAAAGTCCCCCAAAGTGCAGGGGCTTTATTTGTGTGATTCCTGCCTCGGCAGCCCCGCTCCCCTCCCCCAGCAGCTCACTACAAAGCGTGTTGTACAGGGACTCCATTAATCCTACATTTCCTAGATGGTATCTGAGGCACAGTGGGTTTCCACAGAAATTAATTTGTCCTGACAACAGGCCTAAAGATTGGAGTCCAGGGATCACTTGGCAAATTCCCTTTAAACTGAGCACAATAATAAACAGAAAGCTGATAACGACAGTTCTGAAAGACCACACAGAGGCCGGAGCCCGAGCCGAGCGCGCGGAGCCGCGGACGCCTCCGATAACGGAGCCGGGAGCTCCAACGCCTGATAGGAAAATGAGCCCCCTGATTTATGCACTCCTTAATATCCCAGACTGGGCAGGGCTTGCTCCAGCTCCTACGGGCGTTTTTTAACTCTTTTCTGGAATGAAAGCCAAAAGTTCCAGGCTGATCCGGTTCAGCCCATTCTTGTTTAATTTTCGTTTTAACGGCTCTGGGGTTGGGGTTTGTGTCTTATTTTAATGCAGCCCAAATTTCCTCAGAGCGTCTTCCACGTGTAAACATTAGCAAAAGTTGGACAGCAGGTAGGATTATATTTCAAGGAGTGAACCAAAAAAGTTCTCCATCTAAGTCTATTTTCTTTGAGATGTGGTAGTTTAGGATTCAGTCATCTTCCCCTTCTCGAATATAGTAAAAAGCACTTTAGACAGAGTTATTGCCTGTTTGCTTGGTTTTATTTATCTTTGCCTTTGCTTATTTAAATGCTGTTGTTTTCCCAGAGCTAAGGCCTGGAAATATATACTGATATAGGAAGCAAATAAACAAACATTCAGTGGATATTTTAGAACTTGTCAAGATAAGAGCGTTTCAACCCCTGATATTCATTAACATAGAATTTAGAGTTTTGATGATAATTAGGATTTGTGGCGTGTCAGGAAAGCTCTGCCAGTTGCATCCCTGAAAAAAGTAATCATAATATTAAGAGTTAGGACTGATAGGGTGATGTTGAGTAAGAGAGATGTTGTGTAACTTTTCACTGTTCAGGCACACAGTATATAACATTTAAGCAATGAGTTAAAAAAAAAAGGACAAGCTAAAAAGAAGTGTGGATTTTATCATTGAAAGATACCTTGAAATTAAAGGCTAATTTTGTTCTCAATGTCCAAACTATGAAATAACAGATGCAGAGTGAGGATGATCTGAATCTCAGAGGGGACTGTGAACTATAAAAGGATGATCCTAAAGGTCTTTCCCAAGCTCAGCCCCTCTGTGATTCTCCAAGGCAGCCGGTTCCCTTGGCAGGTATGGCTGTGCACCTGAACAGCAGGAGTCCTGTTTGACCACTTTTAATGGGGCAGATATTCCTCTGGGGATGCAAACCCAGCCCTTGAGGTACCCAAACTCAGAGACCCTCAGACACAATGCCTCCCCCACGGGAGCGCTGCTGGAGGTGGGCAGTGCTGAGGTGCTGTGGATGGGCTGTGCCCAGGGGGGCAGGGGCAGGTGGGTGCTCCATGCCCATCCCTCCATCCCTGCTCCCAGAGGGGTGGCAGGCTGCCAGTGGCTGCGTGGTTACGGGCTTGGAATGTCCCTGCCCTCACCATTCGCCACGCAGAGGGTTTAGAAATAAAAAAGTTCTGTCTCACGTGCTTTTCCAGCACAGCCAATGCCCCAAGTACCCCTGGCTTTGGTAAGGGCAGCTCAGGATTCGTTAGGTAAGAGCTTAACGAGCTGAGAGGTGGGGCTGCATCATCCTGGCAGAGCGGGGTGTTTGCACCCCACCTCCCTGCTGAGAAATAAACCCTTTCACTTTCAGTATTGGCTCCAAATTAGTTTGTACACTACAAATTAATCAATTACCGCCAGCGTATTTTGGAGATGAAATTCAGGCCGAGCAGGGCAATTTGTATTTGTCACACTTAAGGGACTCTATTGTACCGAAAGGCAGAGGATTTGAGAACAACTGGGTTTAAAGCTGTCGAGCTCCTCTTTCCAGAGCCTGCTGCAGCAGCAAATTGACTGGCTGTGCCTCTCAGTTCTGCAAGAGAACAAACCCAAAAACTCCCCTCCACTTTTTATATCAAAACCACTCGGTGCATTTCAGTGTATGAGCTATTAGTTTTTTTGAATTTGGATCAAATCAGGCATTTTTCCCCCAGCAAATAGTCCTCCAGTGTGCTTTATACATTTGATTCAAAGGCCTGTGTATTATTTGATGTTCTTAGGAGATAAACAATAAACTTTTGAATATGTTTTTTCCATTTGAATACAAGCCTAGGGATGCTTCACCCTGCATCCTAAAGCCTGATTTCCCCTGGGACTCATTATCATGCAGCTCACATGTTCAGTCACCTACACTGTTGAACTTACTATCAAATAACCTTCGAAATGTTACTAGTTATTACGTGTCAGAGGGCAGATTTATGATAAACTAACTTTGAAACAAAATAATGAATTCTCAGCGTTCAGTTTCCAGCAGCATTTCTGGTAATTTGGCTGGATTTAAATTTTAAAACAGTAAGTTGCCTTTTTCTCTTATTCTGTCATATAAAACAGCTCCCTCCCCTCATGAAATTTCTCCCTCCTTAAATATGGTTTACGAGGATTTGAGCAGTGCCTATAAAGAATAAAAATGAGAACATTTGTCTGGGAGCTACCAAACTGCCCACCAGAGTTCATTTGTGATTAAACTTTCAGAGCTTTCTAACTTGGTGAAAGTTAAATTAACTTAACCCTTAGCACAATCCACCTGTGCCCAAAACACAGCTGGGCAGTGGATGTTTGCAGACAGAAATATTTTCTCCTGGTGCCTTTTACTGCCAGTATTTTAAGGTTTTGAGCGTTCTTGTATTAGGGTGGCAAAAATCAGTAGTGTTGTCTTCTCAGAGAGCTGGTTTATGGCAGACCAGAAAGGTTTTCCAAGAGGATAATCTGAATTTCAGCCCCCAAAGTCCATATTTAGGGAACTAAATAATTGGCCAATTTTCATGAAGGCTGAGCATGACTTCAGGGGATCTGTGGGCACTTGGCCTCTTTCAAATGGCAGCCGGAGCGACCGTGACTTTTAATGAGATTGTATCAGAGGGGGGAGATGCAGGTAGATAAATGCCATGCACCCATTTTGGAGGTGATTAGAGGAGCAAACATCTGCAGATGAAATTTAAAAGCACTCACTATGTCAAAAACAAAGTCTGGCTAATTTGGGGAAAAACCGGCGTGGCTCCTCCTGGCCTCAGCGGGGTTTTTGTGGTTGCATCTCAGAGGAGCATGGGGCAGATTCGTGTCTGCAGGATTTTCATCCCCTACCAGACAAAGTCGAGGCTTTGAGATAGTGCTGATCTGTGAGACTGCACAGAAAGTGCCTGACCCGGGGTGGCTCTGTGAAGAACCTCCATCTTCAGGGCTCTCTCTCATCTCCTTTGCTCCCCTCGCCCTGATTATGGCTCTCCAAGGGCACCACGGGCAAAAGTTCCATAGCAGGCTGTCTATTAATATTTATGCAGCAATTCAGGAGGTAGTGCATTGTTAAAATACAAGTTGGAAATGCACCAAATTTAATCACTTTTAGTACTAGAAATTATCTATTTCTACGTCAGATAGAAGGCGGGGGGGGGGGGCATCGTTATGATATTTTATTTTTTTAACCAAGTTATTTGCCAGTTCTGACGTGGCTTGAATTAAAGGGTGGTAAATGATCTCATGCAGATGAAGTTTTTCTAAGGAGTGCTAGATATCTCTGTGAAATTTAATGTGAGGAGTTAAAAAATATTTAAAGTAAGAGCCAGGATGTGCAGGGATCAGCCGTGCCACGTCAGCCAGGCCCTGTCTTCAAGTGTTGGATCTGGAGGCCACTGGGATTTGCCCTTTGCTTCCATGCAATTCCTCCTGCCTGCATGGAGAAAGAGTATTTTTATCACTGATATCACTTCATTTTTGCAGCTGTCTGCTGGCATCAGGTTAGTAATATAAACTCTGTCAGAGAGCAATCTCTGCCTTCCACAGGCTGCAAAATCCACAATTATTATTTAGAGTTACCATCCTCTAAGAAAGTGGTCCTTACTGAGACTGTTCAACCCCAAAAAGAATTGTTATTGTTATCTGAGGACCTCCTACAGCCTTCCCTTGGTCAAATAAAGCTCTTTTTGTTTTCAGTAGGACTTTTTTCTGAGACCAAGCTCCGAGCTTTTATGCAAGTAAGATAAATCCAGTGAAAGTAAAACATTAATTAAAATGTATTAAAAAAATAATAATAAAAAAACGTTGGAGAGGAGCATGGTGCTCAAATAGAGCACTTTTTTTTCAGGTCACTTGGCTTTCTGATGTCATTTCTGGCAGCTTCGTTAGCCTGGCTCCATCACGTTCTGCTCTGAACGATAACGTGATGGGAGATGATCAAAGTGAGAATGCAAAAGGCTCAGGACATTTAAAAAATGTTCTATTCTGGAAATTGTTCTAAAACTATAAACAGATTACATTAAAAATCTGTCTTACCCAACATGGTTGCTCATCACCCTTTTTTAGAAGGAGCTATTGAGAAGTTTGGGTAAACAGCCTTGAAGTCTTTATGATGGCAGGCTGGAAATTTCTCTGGAATTTTAGGCAACCCGAGCCTCTCTGAAATGGAATGTAACCCATTTCTGCTGCTCAGTGCCTTGTTCTAATCTTTATACTTAAAAGTGGCAAAGCATATGGGTCAGATCACCCACTCCTGCTAATGGACACAGCTCCCTTGGGCTTGGGTGTCCAATTATGCCAGCTAAAGATCTGTCTGTTGCTGGGCTTTATTTCCTTATTTTTCTTGTCTTCCTGATCTCTGACCCTTTATCAAAGGAATGCCGTCTATAATATGATAATAATATGAAATTCTGAGCTCTCTTTCTGACAATGTACCCCAAAGGATTGTCAGAATGCTCACCTTTATGGGAAGAGCAGCTGATGAGCAGTTTCAGCCTCACAATCATCTTTTCCTGGCACAGGGAGAAAGTTTGGTACCTGTTCCTGGCCTTGTGGTGGGATATTAACCATTTCTGCATTTCCAAGGGGCAATCCCTGTGTGGGCTGAGTGGGTAAATGAACTCACTGGCAAGTCAACAAAATGACAGGAGCCCATTTTCCCCTGATTTTAGCTGCATTGTAGTGCTTGGAAGAGTGAGAAACTTGTGGGGTTTTAAGGGCTCCATCCTCTGGTGCTCTCAATCAGTGCAAGGATGTGGCTGAAGCAGGAGGCAGAAATCCACAGGCACTGTGACACCTTGGGTGTGGAGCAGAGCTAAAACAGAGGATTTCAATCTTTCTGTTTTGATTTATGGGCTGAATATAAATGTGTATTTTAAGGAGCCATTAGAGTTTGTGGTTTGAAATATCAGGGTTTGTGTAGGAAAGGGTGCCTTGGCTTCTTTTACAGCCCCACTCACTTCTTTATGGTAGAAAATATGTCAGAGAATTGTGTGTTGGAAGAAAACCCTCCACCTCAGGCTCTTTACACCAAATAAGTGATGGGATGGTCAGGAATGGCATGATCCACGAGAAAGTAGGGAAGGAAAAGAGATAGAGAATACCTGTGCTGTGCTTCCTTGGGAAACATCTATTCCAGGTGTATTTTTGTCTAAGTCAGTTTTGGTGATGCTGGTAGGGAAGTGCTTGAGAAGTGTTGGGGCTTGTAGGTGCAAATAAAGAAAGGCACAGCAGGAAGGAGCTCAGCCAGCTGGGACATCCTCAGTGTTGGGAGAGACACACCAGGACAATCCCTTGATATCCACAGTGAGGGGTTTGGGCACCTGCCAGGCTGCCCTGTCCCCATCCTGCCCCAGACCCGAGCTCCTCTCCTTGGGTGGCAGCAGCACGTGCAGCTGGTGACCCTCGTTTGGTGCCCTTTGGCTCTGCCTTCCCTCCTGCTCTTATCATTTGGGTAAGTGCTGCTCTTGTTTGCAATAATGGGAGTCTGGAGCAGCCCCTCTGCCATTTCTCCACACAGATATTGCACTGGGGGTAATTCCCATCTCCTGCTTCGTGCAGGTGGAGCCTGGCAGGCGAGGGAGGCTCCTGCCCAACATCCCCACACCCTCCTTTGGGTCCGTGAGCCCCAGGTGACAGCACCAGCCACACAATTCATCTGTGAGCATGGGGGAGCTGCCCTTGGCCTTATTCCCCCCTCTCATCTGCCAGCACTTCCCTTCCCAGCTCCAAACCCAGCCATGGCTCAGGCCCCTGGCTGCAGCCCCCAGTTCCATCCCCGCTCCTCGTGGCTGCGGATCCAGCGTGGAGGAAAGGCGGCCTGGCCATGACAGACTGTGCATTGGCTCCGTGATTTGTGTAAGCTCGAGTTTTCCACTAATTCACTTATATATCCTGGATGGAAAACACAGCCCCGGGGCTGCCATAAACCATGCTGCTGCAGCCACAGAGGAGTCCTGCCAGCTGGGAGTCACTGGAGCAGGGAACGGAGCGTCGGGGGCCAGGGCAGGGCTCAAACCCACTGGGTGCACTGGTCAGAGGGGCTGTGGTGTGGGAGCAGCTCCAGCCCTTCCCTGGGGTGGTTCCTGGCTCAGCCTGGTCAGTGCAAGGACGGGCAGGAGCCAGAGCTGTGTCGTGGCCACCACGCCAGCTCTGGTCAGTGCCCGCTGCCTAAAACCAGCCCCTGGCTTGGGCTGTTTGGTGGCAAACACCCTGGCTTGCTGTGCTTTGCTCTCCTGCAGCCTCCGTGCAGCCCAGGGCTTTGTTTAGTGCCGTGGTGCAATTCCCCAGCATTAATTTTCTGTATAAGCCACCCATAGATAATTTGAGAGCGTTTTCTTTTAAGCACAGCAAGAGTGGCACATCGGCTGATTCCCCAAATGATTGCTTGTCTTGTGACAGAGAGCTGTTGACCTGCTCCTTTAATGTTACAAGTCTGCATCTAACTGCTCTCTTAATCCAACCTACTTCCTTCTTTTTAATGAAATTGTCCCTTTAGCCTTTTTCCTGGGCTGGCTTTTCAACACTAACATTAGAAACAGGCTGCTCAGTTCTTTCCTCTGCTAACATCTTGCCCAGAGCTAACTTGCAGCTTCACTCTGTCAGCTGTAAGATATAGATATACTGTTGTCTTAATTACTCATATTTCTCCTGCTGCTCATAATTCTGCTTGTTCCACCAAAGAGCTCTTCAGAGAGCTTTACCGCTTCCCTCTCCCTTTCTTTGGGGGTTTAAAGGTTGTCAGATATATAAACGATCCTTGTTGCAGAGCTTTGGTGGTGACAGTGTCCTTTGTGGAGAAGATTTAGGGGGATGGGAGGACTAAATACGGATGCTTTTAGGCTCCATCTCTGAGGAAGGAGAGAACACACATCGTGCTACCTTGCATAACAGAGCACCAGGGAGGGTGTTTGGCAAATCCCCTCTCTAATGAACAGCGAGGCAGCTGTTTCTTCTGCAGCTTAAAGTGCAGATGCTGATTGTCAGGAGAAGGGTTTTCTTTATCCACCACTGATTATCCGTGGCTGTATCTGGCTGACTGCTATTCCTCTAAAAATGCTGTTGAAAAGAGACTGGACACTTTCTTAAAAAAAAAAAAAAAAGAAATCACTGCTGTGCCATAGGGATGCTGTAGTCCTTTGTGGATTCAGCTCTCTCTTTTATGATTATATACTACTGTTTCTGTTATCTCTATTAATTAATCTGTCTGCCACAGCAAGTATTGCATGTTGAGTGATGTAGAGCAGACTGACAATGTGAATCCATGGTTCTTTGGCACAGCTTGGAACAAGTTTTGTCACCTCTGTGAGTGAGTTAAACCTTTGGCCAAAGTCCTTTTCTCGTGGCTACTTTGGGTCCACTCTCCATTTTAGCAGCCCTCAGCTCCAAGGTAGTTCAGTGGCAGAAGAGATTTTAGTATTCAGCTGGTTGTCTCAGTTCAGCTGGCTGACAGGTTCAGGACGCAGTACTGTGAGTTTATTGTTAATTGAATAAATTAGGAGCCTGTCAAACTGCTGTGGTTGAGCTTGTTTCCCTCCTAGAGCTGGTGCTGGTGGAGTGGCTGGAGGTGGGACTGTGCTTTCCATGAGTGGGGCTTAATCCCCTCACTCCAGGTTTTGTAGTGGTTCTTTCATATAATATTTTATATATTTATATAAATTCTTAAAAATAATTATCTGGTGAAAATTCTGTGCGAGAAATATTTGAGCATCAGAGTGGTGAGAGGTGGTGACACCAAAGATAACACCCAGGTTTCATCTGATCTAATAGCAGTAACAGGCAAATAAACACAAGGCTCAGTAAGTCATGACCAAACTCTTCCAGTAGCACAGATGTGACTAAAGAATCTGTTAGAGGAAGCAAATGGAAACAGATGAGAGAAACTGGTGAGAGAAATTAGAAATAAAGAGAGATTCGGTTCTGTATAGAGGAATAGCACAGGGAAAATAGATCTTCAAGTCAGTGCTCTGCTCTTGAAGAGCTGAAAGGGATCAGAGGAGCTGTCTAGGGCAAGTCGAGTTCCAGGCAAGGTCACAGGACTGAGGACACGAGGGAAATCCTGGCAAGCTGTCAGTTCAGAGCATTGTAGGGAACTCGGAGCCAGGGAACACTGTGGGTAACACAGGGTGCAGCCCAGCCCAGACTGCACCAGAGCCCTGCTGAGCACCTGCTCAAAGCCCAGGCTCCCTGAGGTTTGCCTCAAAATGTGTTTGGTGCAGGGAAATCAGAGCCACAGGCTGTGATCTCAGTGTGCACAACCCCTCCCCATGAGCAGGGCGAGCTCTGCCTGGGCCAGGCTGCACAGAGCAGGGCACCAGGGCTGCTGCAGGAGGGCTCTGGGGCCACCACTGAGCCTGGCACTGCTCTGGGGGCTGCTGCAGCCTGCAGAGTGCCCGTGGTGAGCTGGGATCTGGCTCTGTTTGCTCAAAGTTTCCTCTTGGGATCCCAGAGCTGCCTCCTGCAGCAGCTCTGAGGGCACAGGGCTGGGTAGGATGGTGGCTGTGCAGCTGCTTTGGCACCCTGGCCACTCTGGCCCTGGGATTCCACTCTGGCCACTCTGGCCCTGGGATTCCACTCTGGCCACTCTGGCCCTGGGATTCCACTCTGGCCACTCTGGCACTGGGATTCCACTCTGGCCAGTCTGGCACTGGGATTCCAGCCCTGGTTTTTCTGGCACTGGGATTCCACTCTGGCCAGTCTAGCACTGGGATTCTAGCTCTGGCCAGTCTGGCACTGGGATTCTAGCTCTGGCCACTCTGGCTCTGGGCAGTTCCCTGCCTGCTGCATCCCCTGCATCCCCTGGTGCATCCCCTTTGCCTGCTGGGCAAAGGCCCTGACCTGGTGCCTCAGCTCTCCAAATATAGGGATGTTTCCCCATGAACTCCTCTCTGCAAACCCAAGGGCTGTTAAAAGAAGGTCTCGTGACTGTGTGGTACTTGGATGCCATGGCAATGTAATTAGCTGCAGAGCAATCTTACTAAAAATGTCCTTGGTGGAGGAGAGGACGGGGTGGGAGAGGATGGATGTTAAAGGGGAGGAAGTTTCCAGACCTGTGGCTTCACCACAGCTTGGCTGCTTAAGCCAAGTCCTTCAGCTCAAATGTGAATCCAGAGGTTCAGAGCATAATGTTTACTACAGTGTCCATGTGGGAGAGAAAGCAGCACAAACTCTTGGAGGTGTTAAGGGATTATATAACAGCTTCCCACCCCCAAGCCTTTCCAAGCCTTTGGAAAATTTTATAAAGTATCTTAGGCTAAAACCCTTTTTGAGCTGCTGGATAAGTTGAAGCAAACTTCAGAAAAGTATTCCCATTACTTTTCCCTTGTTCTCCTTTTTTCTCTTCAATGTTATCTATGGATCCAGGAACTCCCAGGCTGCTTAATCCAAAGGAGGCAGACACGGGGTTCTGCATGGAACTCGGAAAGTCTCGGTGCAGGAAAGCTGTGCTGCTGATTACTTTATCTCTGTTACTCTGCCAAACCCTCAGAATTTGGCAACCTGGGTCTTTCTATATCCGTTAGGCCTTTTTTCCTCCCTCCCTCATGACCTCTGTGGCTGCATTTGCCAGAAGTTCCCCGTGTTAGATATTGAGGCTGTGTATCAGCATCCACAGGGCAGATGCTCCCAAGCTGCTCAAGTATTGAAGAATTCCAGAAAACTGGAATCATGTGAAGCATTTGGAGCTCAACTTTAGCCCTGGTGAGCTGGAAGTTAATGTAGAGAGTAATTTCACCAAGTTCTGTTCTCAGCTGTGTCCTCTAGAGATGAAGAAATCAGTTCTATTGTTTATGCTTAATCCTTCTGCACATTTATATAAGCAATTATGGATTTTATTTTTGGGTTAAATGAAGACTAACCATAGTAATAAAAGTAAGGTCTCATAGGGACATTTTTTAAAACTTAAGTGAGACAGTGCAGTGATCCAGTGGAGGGTGAGCAAGGATTTGGTGGCATTTTGGTGGATTTCTGTATTCAGACATGGTTCTCCTTTATTTGAATTTTCCTGCATGTTAGGACAAGGCACAGGCAGCCGTGTTTTCCATCCTGATGAACAGCACAGAGCTCAAGGAGTTGTGCTGAGATTGGTTTCCCCTGCAAGAAAAATTTCTGTCACCCAAATCAGAATTTTAAAGCATGAAAACTCTTCATCAGGACAGCAGCCTTTCAACTCCCAACATTTTGCTACCTGATCTTTGCAGAGCTAAAGTAAAAATCCCCGTGCACTGAAGTTGTTCAGAGTTTGCTCTGGGTTGTAAAAGTCTGTGAGGTCACCCTGATTTCTGCACATCAGCGTGGTCTGACAGGGTGTGCTCGAGGAGACAACCATTGCTGTGATTTAATCCAAATCACTTTAATCACATTTAATCCACAGAACTCAAGTATGCTCGCCCAGGATCCAGTTTCAGAGCTGCACTGAAGGGAGGGAAATCTTGTGTTGTCACAAGCCCTGCTGACATCAGTGGGGTTTCTAATTGATGCAGGACTTAGTGCTGGCACATGCAGTTACAGCAAAATTTGGGGGTTAGCATGTTTGCAATTTACTGTATTTTTGGGAAGCTGTTGCTTGGAGGTGAGTGAGATCATGAACTCTGGGCCACATCCAGCAAAATCTCTGACTGAAAAGTTGTGCCAGGGAAAATCATACAATAATCTGAAATAATTTGTGGTGTGATTAAATAACCTGTAAAGGTTTGGTTTATATTTTTGCCTGAGAAATTTCACTTGCTACAAATGAAAAAAATCCTGTGTTTCCCTCAAGGCAGTCTATGTTTGGTCAGAAATGTTTCAACAACAAAAACCATGGGATTTGTCAGCACAAATAACACCCAGATGTTATTGCAGTGTTACTGGTTAGGATTTTCATCTCCAAGATCCCAAAATCTACTCAGCCCCCTTTACTGGGATGTCCACACAGCTCTGTGTCCTTGGAGCCCTGCATCCCAAACCCTGCATCTCAAACCTGCATCCCAAAATCTGCATCCCAAACCCTGCATCCCCAAACCTGCATCACAAAACCTGCATCACAAAACCTGCATCCCAAGATCTGCATCCCAAAATCTGCATCCCAAACCCTGCATCCCAAAATCTTCTTCCCAAAACCTGTACCCCAAAACCTTAATCAGAAAACCTTCATCCAAACCCTGCATCCTCAACCTGCATCCCAAAATCTGCAACCCAAAATCTGCATCCCCAAACCTGCATCACAAAACCTGTATCCAAACCCTGCATCCCAAAACCTGCATCACAAAACCTTGATCAGAAAATCTTCATTCAAACCCTGCATCACAAAATCTGCATCCTAAGATCTGCATCCCCAACCTTCATCCCAAAATCTGCATCCCAAAATCTGCATCCCATCCCTGCATCCCAAACCCTTTCCAGAGCCAGGGGAGCTGTAAACAGCTGAGCAATCCTGATGAACACAGCCCACAGAACTGCTCAAAGTAATCCCTAAAAACGTGATGGAAAGGGCAAAATGAAAACACCACACTTTCCAGACCACTGAGACCCCAGCCTCTGTGGGAGGTAAATTCTGCAGTAAATAAATGGTAAAAGAAATGAATCCCTCCCCAGAACCACTGTTTGTTGCTCATCCAGTGAAATAATAAATACAAGGTGAACTTTTTCCAGCTTGCAAACTGTGTCACCTCTGGTGCATTTCTGACGTGACTATTTTTTTTTTTCTCTGTGGCCATTTTGCAATTTTCTCTGGGTTTGTTTTGACTGTAAATAGGCACACACATTAGCTAAAGCCAGATAATTTTCTTCTGGCCAGCTTTGCCAGTAAATCACTGAGCTATGTAATTGGGTTTGTATAAAATTATGCACTGCAAACTTGGGAATAAGTAAAACAGAAACAAAAAGTTGATTTTTGTAAATAGTACCAATTTTTTACATTCAAAACTTCTCTTTGACTCCATTTTTCTATTCCCTATCACGATCACTCTTTAAATGTTGAATGAAAATCCAGCTACAGGATAAATTCAAGCAGAACTGGTAATAATTTCTGGTTTGGCTTGTAGGTGGAGTTGAATACAGTGGTTAACTACGAGCAATATGTTCTGAAGATGATGGTGTTCAGACAAATACCCAATTTGATTCTGATAAATTGGATGCAAGACTTTGACCAGCACGAGAAGAACAGGTGAGAACCCTTGAGACTGATGCAGAAATAATCAGTATTTTGATGGTCAGGAAAAATATTGCTCCAGCAGCACAATAGATCTTCCATTAGAAACTCAAAATACTAATTACAATCTGCCTAAAGACTTATTATAAATGAAGTGGAGATAGAAACATGTTTATATTATGGGGAGGCTTATTTGCAGATAAGCAGGAAACCAGTCACACATCTTCACAAACATAATTTTAGCTGTTTTAATTAGCAGGTTTGCTTTGATTTAATTTAATTCAGCGATTCCTTCTATCTTTACTGACACATGTGCAAATAAAATGGGCTGACCTGACTCCTGACAGGCCGTTTCCTTCCTCATTTCTGGGTTTGTTGTTGTTGATTCCGGCAGTGTTTACGGGGCTCTGATGGGGTCAGCCCTTCCTCCCAGCACGGCCGCAGATGGAGGGTGGGGATGACAACTCTGCATCTGAGGGGGCTTTATTCCCCCCCAGCACTGCTGATTCCTGAAGTGCTGGATGTCAAAGGCCACCAGGAGTCCCAATAACCTCCAGCTCCCAATTCTATTTAGGGTCGGAATGACAAAAAAATAGATTTTTTTTTATTTTTTTTTTATTTATTTTTGGTGTAGCTGTGGTAAAAGTGAAGCGACCTTTTATTTGCTATAGAGCCAGACCCTGGAAAGAAACCCCACGTGTGCATCAGCTTTGGGTGGAAAAACAAGCTTTAAAGCTGTCAGAATTCATATATTTAATGTTTGGAGATTTGGTGGGTTTATTTAACAGCGAAAGTTGTTATTGACAGAATAAGAACACGTAGTCCAGGATAAAATCACAACATTAATGCACTGACAAAACCCCAAGCTGTGTTGACTTTGCTGAGCTTTTTGTTGGTCTGAGGGCTTGGAAAGTATTTTTTCTTCTTTATGTCAGGAAAAACGATTTTTTTAACACGCCAGGTGTTGTTCTCCCCTCCCTCTGCAGAGTCTCACAGCTCTGTGATAGGTAATTAAAACAATCACTGAAATGTTTCAAAGCTGCTGCAGCCTTTACTTGACTTTTAAAATTCCTATTTGAAGAAGAATGTTAAAATTAATTTGTATCTGGCTCAGCGCAGTGCTCTTTACTTGAGCAATGGACTTTACAACATTGCCAACAAAAAGAATGGAATTAATATTATATTTGCCTTTATCTAGGGTTATTCTGTTAACTGTTTTATACTGGAAATTAATTTCAATATCATGCAGATGCCTACAAGTCTTGAATGCAGCAGTTTTAGCATGCAGCCACAGCTCTCCTAGTTCATAATTGTGGTAAAAATAAGAATTCAAAAGGAATAAACTTGCCAGGACAATGAAATGATTCTGCCCCCAGATAATGGAAGGATGAAGTTTATATTCTTGGACTGTAAAATCTGTAAGAGAGAAAAGTGTTATTAAAGAAGTATTGTGTGGTTATTTTGAAAAGAATGGTAATTTTACAAGTTTGTCTTTCTACTGAGGAAAAACACTGGAGACGTTGGGATAGGAGCAGTTCTGATGTGGAAACACTCCTCTGTTTTATTTCCCCCTCTCTATTTTTTGTGTTTCAGTTCCCTGGTCCTGTGGGGCTTGTGTAATCCATCCTTTATGGAATTCTTGGTTTGTGGGACAGGATTTGATTATTAAAATAAACTTTCTTGCAATGTATTCTTTTTGATCCTTAAGAAACCCTTAATCTTTACAAATGAGTGTATTATGTCCCTGTAAAGGGGACCCTCTCTGGGATTGGCACTTCCCTGGCATGGGCAGGAGTGGTGGCTACTGCTGCAAGCTGAGGAATTTTTGGGATGAATGGAATTGGTTCAGGATTGGAAACGACTGATTTTAAAAAAGGCAAAAGCCAGGTGGGATGGAAGGTTTTGCATCTCCCTCGCTGGTGTGTGGGGAATCCTTGCCTGGCATGGAAGTCAATATGTGATTAAAGCAAATGTTTTTACATGTTTACTTATGGAAATCTGAGAGATACCAGGGAACAGGGTGCAAACCAAAAATATCAATACTGACAAATTCAAATAAGGACTTTTTCCCATTAAATTTTCAAATATACAACTATTTGTGCAAACATTTCCCTTTTGTGAAAGGCAGCATAGCCACATCCTCTGTTTTCACTCCTTTGTGGACATTTTTAACTCCTTCATGAATGTTTCTAAATCCTTTTCTTCTAACCCCACTCAGGTATGGCAAGCAAATTTACAAATGTGGATAAAAATACAACTGAAATCCTCATCTGCGTCGTTGCGTCAACACAACTCAATCTGACAGTGTGTTTTTGCCAGGTGGAACAAAGAGCAATAAATTAGTCCTGAACATTTATGATCTTGCATTGTAAAGACTCCAACAGACTGTGTTCAAAATCAATTGTCAGAGTGATGGGGATTAATAACTCTGGTTCTGTAACCTTTTCCGTATCTGCAGCCTGGCTAAGGGCACGTTTCAAGATCTGCTGCCATATTTCATTATTGCAACCTCCCTTTGAAAGACCTTTTTGATGCTTAAAAAAAGAGAAACAGATTAGTTTTTAGTGGGGCTGGATGAATAACTGAGAATTAATAATTCACTCAGTGAATTTTGCCTCTTATTCTGTAGGAAGAATGAAGAAAAAATAGTTGTCAAAATTTTTCTAGTGACTCACCGGGTTTTTTTGCTAATCAAAAGTAGAAATCAGGATTCAGGCTGTGTTATGTGTTTGTGATTGATCAGTCAGGTGGTATTGGTTTAATTCCCCAATTAACTGAGGACAAATACTAGAATAAATTTCATGATTAAATATTTGAGGAGACAGTATTTAAAAATCTCTTTCCACCTGCACACTAAAAACACACTAAAAATCAGGTTGGGAAAGAAGTCTTGAAGGTAAAAATCTGAGTGCACCAACACAAATAAGGCAGGAATGTGGCCAAGCCAAGTTCATTACAAGACACAAAAAAGCTTGAGGCTTCCACAAAGTTTCCCTTCTTAGCTCCAGCACCTGGTTTGGGAGAAGAGCAATAAATATTGGGATAAATACGGGAGCAGGGTAAACGAGAGGTTTATTGAATTTCCCTGCCTCCCCAGCCACTGTGCTGTGTTTTAGGGCAGGGAAATGTTTGAAGTAAGTGAAAGCACGTGAAGAATTGACATCTTCTGGCCCTCTCTGCCTCCCAGCTGCAGGGTTTGCATCCCACCCGTGCCCGGCGAAGAGGCAGCCGAGTCCCCCCCAGCATTCCCGTGCACTTGGCTTGGCTTGCTTCCTAAATAGAGATAAAACAGTTAAATATTTCCCCAGCAAATATCCCCACATGTGATCTCCAGGGCCGTGCATACCATCAAACTGTCATTTCCTTCGATTAACCTTCACCTGACCTCCCTCCCCCGGGCGCTTCCCCCGCTCCTGCACTTGAGCCTGGCGCTCTCTCAGGTGAGTGCCTCTGCCACTGGGGCTGGGCACCTGCCTGGAGAGCCCAGTGGAGATGCTGGGCTGGAAAACTGGGCAGAATTTGCCCTGGATTCCCAGCCCAGAGCTGGACGGGTCCAGAAGTGCAGAGGAAAGGCAGCTCGGATAAGAGCAGCTGAAGAAAGTTGAATTTTAAGAGTGTCTGTTGAGTGTTTTATGAATATTGGGAAATATTTAAGGGCATAAAAGGTTCGTGATGAGATCTACAGGACTTTTCTGTTGCAACTCCTTCATGTTCTTGGGAAGGGTCAGTTTGTGGAGAGTAAAATCAGGACCAGGAGAGGATCAGAGTTAATGAGTCGCCTCCTTCCAGAAGCAGTTTGGAAATTGCAGGGTCATCTATTTTATCACTTTGAAACCCAACAGGTCTGTGTTTAACCTCAATTTTTATCTACAGGTAGCAAGAAAGTGAAAATTAGGAAGTTCAGAAGAAATGAGACATTTCAAAATGATTCATCCCTACAAAAATTTCAGTTGCTCCAAACTGGGCTTTTTGTGCCCTGTGGTTTGCAACAAATGCTGAGGTTTGTGTCAGCTTTGGACAGTTTTATTTTATTTTTTGTCCCCAAAATTCCTCTAGAGAGAACAATGTGGACCTGAGATATTATGAATCCAGTCAGATCATGCTTTGGGCTGACAGCAGAGAACAGCAAAGCCTACGTTGAATCCTTAACTTCTGTTTAGGGAATAAAATATATTTTGGGATGATAATAAAGGCCATGTGTGGTGAAGAATCTCTTCATCCCAAGGTAAGCTGGTACAGCGGCCCAAGATGAAATTAAGCACTTTGGTTCTAGGCTTAATTTGACTTTAAATCTCATATTTTTTGCTGAGAGATTAAAAATGTGCCATCAGAAGCCTCAGCCTCACATCAATTCCTATGGATGAGGATGGTTTATCCCTTAAATCAGTCTGTGATGTAGTAAATAGGTCAGAAAATTCCTCAGCATTTCATCATCAGGCATAATTTACAGCTCTTACAGGATTTTTGTAGATCGAGAATCCTGGAAATGTTAAGTTGGAAAAGATCTTTAAGACCATCAAATCCATTTTTTTCTTTTTTTTTGCTGAATCCCACTTTGTCTTTTATTTTTAAATTATCCCATTAAAACTTAAAGAACAGAGTCTAAGTAAGCAGCACTCCATGATTTCTACTCAACCCCTGAGATTGTGAAACCTGTTGGAAAATAGTTTTAAAGCAAGAAAAAGTTGCAATGTGAGATTCCTGTGCAAACACTGGATCTTTTCCTTCTGCCAAGAGTTTATAATCTATTTTTAAAGTTTTTATTCATGTTGGCTCTTTTCCCCCCCCCATTCCAGTGGGAATGTCACATTTACAAATCAGGTGGAGGCAGATATGTACAGCAGAGATGTTGGTAGAGAATTTCCAGCATGATGTGGTTGCTGGACCCAGTAGCACCAAATTCCTGCACTGGTGGGAACTGGTGTGAATGGTTTAAATCTGTTTTAATTCATTCCTAAAAACATAATTCTAAAATTCCACAGGGATTATAAAAAAAATCCAAGTTTTGGAGAAAATGTGACCCGTTATTGTCCCTGTTAAGGTTTTTGCAGATGATTCTTCAGAAAAAAAAAACAAACAATATTTTCTGTGCAATCCTCTCCCAAACCCAATCTGCAGTGCTGGGGTTGTACTCACCTGCTGGAGTGGAGAATTTAAATGGAAGAACAAAAAGAAACTGAAATTGCCTTAGGGATTGAGGTCAGGTGAAGGTTAATCAAAGGAAATGACAGCAAAATGGCATTCAGGGCTCTTGGTACATTTTTAATCATTCTTCTCCCTGTCGCTCATAAAAGGCACAAAAGATGTCCAACTTTTTTGCCATTGTATTTAGTTAAGGATGACTTTTATTTTTGTCTTGATTGTTTTAAAATAGCCTTTCTTTTGGATTTCTCTCGCAGATTTAGCTCCTGCAAACTTGCATTGCAGCGCCTTAAAGATGTGTGTGGGAAATTGGGAATGTGTGTGTGGGGGGAAGAAGAATGTTAAGAAAAGGGAGTAATTTTCCCCAGAATATCTCTCATTTTAACTTCACTTCCTCGAGTGATAGATTTTGAAGGATTTCTAGAAGTCATGAGTTTAGGGAATAAATACTCAGAAAAGCTAAATATTCACATTATTACACAAGTGTCAAGCTAAGTGAAATTCATGATTGCAACCACTGGAAACAAGGATAGTTTCTATTACACCCTGCTATCTACAAGTTATTGTTCTGGTTTTACATCTAAGTATTTTTTATATTTTTTGTACAAAATATTAGAGTAATCTCCGTGATTGCTGTGAAATTGTGAAGTCATGTCTGAATTTGCAGGCTGTTGGTCATATTCTGATTTTGTGCAAGTGGAAAGGTCCCATTTGGGAACTTTTCTTTCCCAAGTTCAGAGTTATCACTTTATGCCCATCACCTCAGATAACTTTGGCATAACTACAGCAGGAACAGGAGCAACTTTATGTAACTTATAACTGCCCAAGGCGACTTTTAAAAAATGTGAGCAATGCATTTTTATTTTTTTTTTTAACTCTGTTTGTGTAGACTCCCTTCCCCCTGTAACACAAAGGGTCCTAAACAGGATGGATTAAACCCAAACAGCTTTTAGCTGGGTAACTTGGTGCAGCAAATGTGTTCTCCCTGCTCTTTTCATCAGTGCTGTGCACTGAGCCCCTTGAAGGATGCAGCCGGAGCTGAGCTTGGCAGGACCTCGAGCCAAGTTTAGGCAAGACCTAAAGCCTTTGGAGAAGTTTAAAAACTCATCCCTGCAACCCCATGCAAAGAGTGTCCCCACTGTGAGTCGCAGGAAAATGAGATTTTACACACATGAGATGCTCTACACTGTGGGGAAAAAAAAATAAATAAAAGGAATAGTCTGGAAGTGATTTCCCAGTGTCCTTGGGCTGGTGTGGCCGGGATTGCCACTGGGAATGTGGCACTTTTCTGCCAGACCCCACTTAGCAAGAGCTGCCACGTGGGTGCCAGATGGGCTCTTTGCCAGGGAGGAGGAGGAGGAGGAGGAGGAGGGAGAGCCCTACCCACCCTGCAAACGCTGCCGAGAAAAAGCCTGCCAGGGAATTTGGGTAGAAACTGGGGGAAATGGGAAATCCGTGTCAGAAGTGGCTGAGCACAGGTTGAGCTGGGCTGAGCTCAGGTGGGAGATGATGGGAGAGGAGCACGGGGGGCAAGGCTGGGCTCTGGTGCTCCAGCAGCAGTGCCTGGGTGTGCAGGCACAGGGGATGAGGAGCCCGGGGAATTCCATTCCCACAGGCTCTGGCTGGGGTTTTGAGGCTGCAGCCAGTGTCAGGTTTAAGGAGGGCATTTCTCAACACAGCCCAGCCCCAGCAGGTCTGCCCCTGCACCTCCCTGTCTGGCAAAACCTCTGTCCTGCTGACAGAAATCCAAATGACTTTTGGTGCATCTTTGGCAAAATAGGAATATCGGTTTAAGAAAAAGAACAAAATGTGAGAGAGATCATTTAAAATGGAAATTGAGTACCTGAGTTGAAGGCAGCATGAACTGCTGACAACTGGAAAACTCTGAGAATGAGGGAATGTGATTTTTCCACCCTGTCTAGTAGAGGATGCCCCTGCACATGGCAGGGGAGTTGAAACTGGATGAGCTTTAATGTCCTTTCCAAAGCAAACCACTCTATGATTTTATTTTAACAAACAACATGACCTCAGAATTTTGCTGAAATAAATACTAAAGAATCATGGCCAGATCATATCTCTATTTAAAAAACATCCAATAAAAATATGCAGTCTATTACACCCCTGCATGCCCAGATTATTCAAGTATGGCAAAGATCAAGTTGGTTTGAGCATTTTTATTGCAACTGCTGGGATCATCACTCCCTCTCCTGCCCAAGGAGCCCATCCTGGATCAGGGCTGCTTGTGAGGACAAGGAGTTATGATCTGAATGTAGCTGGATGGATGGGTTTGGGTGTTTGCCATGCTGCAAAGTGCCTGTGGGATAAAATAAGAATATTTAGAGTTTCCTCATGGGTGGAGAGTGGGGTTGGTAGGCAGAAAGGGGGGTTCTTGTGTTCAGTCCCTGCTGAAGCTGAGGTGAGGGCACTGAAGCAGCTGAGCTGAGGGGAAGCTATGCCTGGTGTCTCACAGTTTTTCAGGCTGGTTTTAATATCTTGTACTGAATTACCAGCCTGAGAGGGGGCTCAGGGTGAGGAGCCTCACTGGAGCATCAAAAGAATATGATAAAATATGATGGAGGAACAGCAACCACTGATGGCTTTGCATTTCCTTTCGCTCCCTGGTTTTGGAGAGAAACCTTCCATGCGAGTATTCTCAGGTGATGCCTTGGCTTCTGTTGGAATAAATTGCTTGTCTCAGTTTGGTCCCTCAGCCTTTTGATAAAAATAACATGGTTTTGTGCCTTATTAGAAGCATGGTTGAGCCCAAACCCTGGCAGGGCTGTGCTGGGTGGGAAGGTCAGGGCTGTGCTGAGTTCAGGGGCTCTGGTGGCTGCTGGCAAACAGAGGCTTTGTCTCTGGTGCTCTCAGCTCTCCACCTTCATTTTCCACCCTTCCACCACCAAGGTGTAGGGATGTTCAGGAGAACATTCATGCTCTCTAATTTTAGATGTCCAATTTTGCTTGCTCCTGGCTGTAACAAAGCACAAGTTCTGCTTGCTGCAAATCTCTTCAGTTGCAGAGGCAGATTCAGGTTTGAGCCCAGCTCTGTGTGAGCAGAAAGCACATGGGAGCAGCTCCACATCTCAGCCAGGGCTGCTCCCCTGCCAGAGCTGTCCCCAGGCCACTGGGCTCTCACTGAGCCCCCAAATCAGATCCCTTGTGGGGGCAGAACCAGTCATTGCATGGCAATTTAATTGTTGAGGCAGCTCATTTTACTGTGAAGGTTTCTGTGAGAAATCCTCAATGTAAGCAAGGTCTGGAAAAGAAAGGAGTCAAAGCCTTTGGGAACATTTCTAAGTGGGAGAGTTTCCCAAGGAGCTAGGGGTGAAGCCCAGTTTTCCCCAGATACCCAGTCAGGTGGGAATAATCTCCATGAAAACCCTCTGGGTCATCTCTTCTGCTGGTGCTTTGCCCCATTGGCTCTTGCAGCTCTGGCATCAGTGAGGAGCAGAAGGCAGCCAGCTCTAGTTTCAGACTTGGGGAGGCAGACCCCCTTCCTGAGGTTATTTGTTGTACCATCTGAAGTTAATTTAGTGCTTAAAATAGAGACAAACCAGTTCTGAGGGATTTTAAGCTGAAAATGCCCTGGGAGCAGGCACTCCCTGCACTCTCAGCTGCAGGATGGGATTCCAGAACCATCTGGACACAGCCCTGTGCCCCAGGAGCACCTGGCCTGAGCAGGGAGGCTGGCACCAGTGGTGCCTCAACCTCCCCCATTACTCTGTGCTAATAACAACCAGGACATTTCTCTGGGGGCTTGGTTTGGAAACAGGAGCTGCCTGGAAGGAGATCTTTGCAATCAGGGAGGTTGTCCCTGCTGAAATCATCAGAAATTTGGGAGGGTCGTGGCTGCCTGGGCAGCCCTGAGAGGCTTTGGGCCACTTGCTGAGGCCAGCTGTGGTTATGGGTTTAGGGAATGTGTCACTTTTCTGCTCTGGCATCCATTCAAAGTCCTAATTCTGTGCATCAGTGTCTTTCGGATGAAGAAAGTGAAATCCTTTCTTGCCCCTGGTGCCTGAGTAAATTGATATCAAATTCTCTAATGAAAAGACAACTGTTGTCAGCAGAGGCAAGCAACAAGAAAATCTGGGACAGGAGGTAACTTCATGATGGATTCTACATCCTCAGGGACTTTCTAAGCTCTGAGGATTAATTTTCTATTATATCCACGTGTGGGGCTTCCCTTAAATACACTTCCACTAACAACTTAATACTTTTTTCAATTACAGTATCATAAAATGCTACAACTTTTTTTTTTGACATTCTGCCACTTGGAGGCCAAAGCTTTCATCACTGTGACGTTGTTACCACTTTTTACTTTTCTTAGATGAAGCATCTCTTTGCTGCCCCACCAAAGCAATAGTTTTGTGGAGAAAAAGGAAAAAACTAGGAAAAAAAACCCCTTGGGAATTGAACTTCTGCAAGGATTTGCACTCCATGAGCTTGATCTGCAAGTCCTGATGGACTAGCAAATCCTTCACAAGGGCCTCTTCTCAATATTTTAGCTCAGTTGCCTCAGTTTACTTTATTATCTTTAGTTATTTAGATTTCTATATATATTCTTTATTTTGCCATCTCTATTTCCTGTACTGTAACTCTAAGAATGCTTTCAGACAAAAAAAGGGGCATTTTTACTTGTCTGCATGATTGGCTGCATGAGGTAAACCAGAGCACCAGAGATCCAGAATCTCCTGCAGTTCACCAGAATTTCATAGAGCATCTAAAAAGGAATTGCCCATGGTATGAGCCAATGGTTTATCAAGAAGAAGGATTTGGATAACTACAGGTTGCAACTTATTTTAGGAGACTGGTGAGCAGCTCAAATAGTTTGGAGTTCTTCACCTGGAAGTGAAGGGAGCTGGAGAAGGAAAACAGTGTCTGAAAATGGCCTGAGTGCCAAGGAGGGGCTGCAGCACTGCTGGGGCTCTGTTCCCCTTTGGAACCCTGAGGGATCAGAGCTGTGGGGTCACTTCTGGTGGGACAAGGCTTGAGAGGATTTCTTCACCTGGGAACCCACAGAACCCTTCTGATTTTGTTTAAGGAGAAAGGATGCCCTGATTTCACAGGATGGCTCAGAACCTTATTTTAGGAATACTACCCCAGTTGTGCCCCAGGTAAATCAGTATTTTTTAATGTTTTATTATGATTTTATAACGAAAAATAGATATCTTTAATGTAGACATGTAATTTTATGTTACTAAATTGGGAAAAAATTAATTGAGAAGTTGGAGGTGGTTGCAGAAGGAGCATGGGCAGATATGATTTCAGATATCATATCATCCCAGATATGATATCATGCCAGATTCCAAGGGAGAGCAGAGGGCAGGCACAGGGCAGGCAGGGAGCAGGAGCTCTGTCTGTGCCCCAGCCAGGATGGATTCATGGAATGGTTTGGGTTTGAGGGACCCTGAAGTTCATCCAGTTCCCCCCCTGTGTCAAGGCAGGGCCACCTTCCCCTATCCCAGGCTGCTCCAAGCCTTGTCCAGCCTGGCCTGGGACACTTCCAGGGATCCCCAACCCAAGGCTGGGTCAATAGAAGTGTTGGAAAACAAGGCTGCCCAGCTGCTTTCCCACATTTTCTCTCTCCTTCAGTGAGGAAAGGAGGGAAAAGCCTTCCTGACACCACGCTCACCAGGGACACGTCACCGAGTGTCAGCGCAGGGAACATGAACTGATCCCAGTTAATCTTCCCTGCTTCCTTCCACACCTCCATTTTATAAACTGAAATTGGCAGGGAATTACGGCCACAAAACCTGATTTCTGCCTCAGTTCTGCTCCTCGGCACAGAACTACCTGACAATTAATATTTGTGTATACCTTTTGAAATCTGTGACCTTTGGGGAGTTGACAGAGCTATAATATTGGTCTTTGTGTGCTCGCCTGGCTTTTAAAGTCCCTGCCTGGTGGATGTAAGTTCAGTGGATACAGATCTGAAACTTGATTTCCTCAGTATAGCTGCATTAGCATTCAGCTGTGGGTATGTAAGATAATAGTATTAAAAGCAACCTTCCATCCTGTTGTCATGGATGCAGCACAGCCCAATCCTGGGAGCACTACACCACCAGTCTTTGTACAATCTCATTTTTATCTACAAATTTTGATTTAATTATACCAGAAATTCTGCAGCCGTCTATAATATATGATTTTATTTTCCATTTCAAGCATAAAAATGTAAGAATTGAGCAGCTCGAGTTCTTTGTCCAGCGCTCTTTTTTTTTTTTTTTTTTTTTGCATTCCAAGTATCTGTCAGTATTAGTTATGAGACTGTGTGAAATAAGTAGCCATGAAAGATGCCTGCTTTTATGACAGAATGAGTGGTTTCATGAATTTTAAAGGAGCACATTTGTATTTTCTGTTCTTGAACTACATGGGCTACTCGCAAATATGACAGAAGATAATTGTTTGAGGAATTATGATGCCTTTCAAGATTTTGTGGGATATTACTATTTTCATAATCTTTCATTTATCAGCTTCTGCGGCCTGATTTATTTATGGGTGTAATTTGGAAATTAAAGTACTCCCACTCTGGCAGCAAAGGTACATGTTTGCTTCGTGTGGCTCGTGCTCCCGCCCCTCGGCAGAAATAATGAACGTGCCAATTTTTGTGTCAGGCACCTGGGGAGGCCGTGGGCACTGGGGGCACTCAGCTGGGATCCACGTGAGCCACGAGGGAAGAGCCCAGAGCCTTGGGCTGAGCGGGGATTTCAACCTGCAGCAGCACCCATGGCAGCAGGCAGAGCGTGTGCTCGGTTTGTTAGGATTTAAATGAAGGCATTGTTAGCAGGGATTTTGTGTGAGCCAGTAAAGGCTTCGAGCCTTTAATTGACTCGGAAAATCTTTTTAGTTGTGATTAGAGGGACAGATACTCAGCTGGTGAGGACTGATGGTGCTCCATTGAATCAATTTTCATACCCTGTCTGGAGTCAATGGAGCAGGGCTCATTTATAACCCTGTACCTGGCCTGTTATTATAAAAAAAACATCCCAAGCCTGATATTTGAGTGGTACAGTAACCTTTTATCAGGGAGCTGCTTGGCTCAATTTTAAAAAATTCATCAAAATCAGGGGTAAAATCCTTGGGCTAATAAATTCAGTGGCATGAGCTATTTCCCTTTGGTTGGGAATTTAAGTGTGGAAACCTATGGCTGTGTCCTATTTGCTTGCAAGCACGGTGATGGATCTGCCATGCTTTCATATTTAGCATAAGGTTGTCTTCTTAAAGACTAAAATGAAGCATCTCTATATCTATATGAAGCATCTCTATATCTGTACAAAGCATCTCCATATGAAGCATCTTTTAAAGACTAAATGAAGCATCTCTGTAGTCTTTTCTGGTTTAGCCTTGAAGTCTTTTTATTTTTTTTCCCTTGGTAATACTATCTCACTTTCCATCCTGTGATAACTGCATAGAAGGATTTTATTTTATGGTTAAAAAAAAATAAAAAACAATATCTGGATATCTTTCCGTAATAAACTTGTCCCTAACATCTGAATATTATCACTGAAAATCCCCTCTCGAAATTCCGTGCACGCCCATAATTAAACTGCTCTGAAAGGTGCAGTCAGGAGAACCAGGCACCAACATTATGGAGTGAAAATTAAAGAGGCAAAACATCAGAGTGTCTACTGTATGTGCCTGCTGTTAGACACTCAAGCATGGAGAACAGGATACACCTCTATGGATGGATGGCTTTCCTTATTAAAAAAACACAGTAGGACTCACAGTAGGGGAACACACTAAAACAAGGCTTTGTAGTAATTTCCTTGAAAGAAATTTCCCAAGATAGCAACTTAAAAAAGCTTTTAATCTCACGACTGGCTCTATAGTGAGTTTTAGTGGAGCTGGGATAAAAAAGGCCATTAGATTGCAGCCGATCTGGTAGAGTTGGTCTGAAGCCTCTTCCCTCCCAAGAAAAGGATTAGACTTTCCATGCACCAGAACAAGGGTTGAATACATTGATGTGATTCTGGAATATTTAAGAACCTTAAATACATATCTCTCAGGTCTGAACTGATGAGGGAAAACCAGAAATTGCCCTTTCCCTGATGGAATTCTTGACCGGCCGATGAGCTGGATTGAGGTTCCTTCCACATGTCTAAATTTGAAACCACTGTCCCTCGTGATTTTGAGCTGATGCTTTATTTTGGGTCTCTGAGCAGTGTCCTTTCCCACTTGGGAGGAACAGAAAGTGTTTCTCAGAAATTCCTGAAGAAGAATCCAACAGGACTGCATCCCACAGTGTCTCGTTGTGCTGCATGGTAACTCCCTCACAGGGATTTGCCTGACCTGTTGTCAATTCTACGCGACTATTAAACACCAAAGTAAAGGGAAAAAACCCCAAGTGTGGCTAAATCCCCATGCAAGCCTGCTGAAAGGCTGGCCTGTGTGCCACAGCTACCTGATAACCCTGAAACCCCCGGGCTGCAGCTCCTGGTGCCGGGGCACGTGTCCAGGGCCACGCTCTGAAATCCTGTGGCTTCTCCTCACTCCTCTCCTGCCCCGTTTTGGGGCTGTGGCTGTGGGCAGGAGGCCCCAGGGCTTTGGTGGAAGGGGCTGGAGGTGCAGCAGGAGCTGCCCACGCTCCCCTCCAGGCAGCAGCAGTGCCCGGCGCCTGTGTGAGCATCGGCAGAGGAGAGGGAACATCTTGTACCTATCTTGTGTCAGCGAGCTGAGAACAGGCAAGGAACATGTCTGATAATGTGTTTCACATTGAAATAATTAAAGAGAATTGTTGCTGGAGGGAAATGTGCCTTTAAAAATTAACCCTGACATCTCTCCGACAATTTGGCTTGTTACAAGAGATCCCTTTTTTCCCCCTCTTCTTTTTTTTGTTCTTCTTTTTTTCTTCTTTAGTTTTGCTAAACTTGATATGCATTTTTCAGCACTTTGGAAAATGCAGAGCCTTTGAAAACTTCCCTGTACGAACAGTCTATACTTACAAGAGCATCTATTTTCCACTGAACTACTCGTAGGACTGATGTTTAAAGGAATGGGGCTGAAGTAAATGACACATTCTGCAATGCCCTGGAGCCTCTGCTAGTTATTATTGTTTGAATCTCTGTCTTGATTGCATATATTGCAGTCTTCTATCACACAGGGAGCCAGTTTTGAAATCTGAATGTTGTTCCTCAAATAACCATTGAGCAGCTCGCTTTATTATTTCTTCTTACGCTGAAAAAAAAAATCCTTGGAAATTGAAAGTAGTCATTTCCATAAAGCACTCAAAGTTTAAATATGTTCTTTTTGAAAGAGCTGAGTATTTGAAAACAAATGTTAATGTCTATAAACACAGCATTACTTTTTTTTTTTTAAATTTGAGCTGTGGCAACACCAATTGCATTCAAGTTTTTGTCAGCTGTAGGAAGCTAAATATACAAGCAGGTATCAGTGATTGGGACGTTTGGCTCCACTATTTCATAAAAGTTATTGACTGGTTGAAGAGCTGTGCAACTTTCTATTGGGGTGAGTTTCTGTATTTTCTGTTCTCCATTGGGTCACAATTTGTTAGTCCAGGGGTAGGAAACGTTGGGTTTCTCTCCCTTTGTTTATTTACTAATCTGAAGTTGCATTTCCAGCCTGGAAAAGAGCAGGAATCCTCTGCTGTGGCCAGAGCTGCCTCGGACCGTGTGAGTTTTCCAGGCTCTTTCCCTGTGCTGGTCACCAGGAGGAACCTGAGGGAGTTATTCCAGACCTGAAGGCTGGAATTCTGCAATTCCCTGGCCCGAGGAATGGCTGAGGTGCTGCTGAGGCATTCCTGGCTTCCAATTCTGCAACTAAGAAAACAGGCATGCAAATTGTCCCTCAGATGCTGCAAAGACTTTTTGCTTTCAAATTTTTTCCCTTTCTTTAATTTTTTTCTGCTTTTGAATAATGTGTGACCCAATGGGGGCAAACACAGCACAATGCACAGGAGCAGGAACACACTTTTAATTTATGCCTGCAGTTCCCAGGTTGCAGGGCAGATTCCTGGGTGACACTCTCTGTCCTGCAGCACCTCAGCCTGGGGTTTACACTGACAGAATTAACTTGCAGGAGCCAAACCCTCCTGCATTCCTTAGTCAAGGAGAAGAGATTCAGCCTCATATTTTATCTTCCCTGGAACTTTTGACAATTTTTGTTTTTTGACAATTTGGTGATCTTGGGCAAAATCCTCCAAGATGCTGAGTACCCCCATGGGCATTTAACCAGGACAGCTGATGGTTTGTGATGTTTCCTACGACTGGGTGCTTCCTCAGTTAAATATAAAACACAAAATACTTTAAAAACAATCCTTAAAAACATTTTTCTTGGCTTGGGAAGGGTTTTTGCCCTTTTTATAAAACCAGCAGCTGAAGAAGTATCTGTTAGCTGCTGGGATATGTGCTATAAGCTTGGCTGTACACAATATTGCTGGGATGTACTTTTTGGCTATTAAAGACTCATTAAAAAAATTAAAGTCCCCACAATTTACAATATTTCCCATTGAAATAGCATGTTAACACATTTCTTTAATCAGTGTGTAACTGTCAGGGGAAAGAACAATTCATCTAGTATATGCATACATTAGGACAAAAAATTATCAGATTTAATTTTATTTGTTTTATATTCAGGGCTTTTTTGAAGGAATTCCTGCAGGGAAATGGTTAATCTATTTTTAACTAAAGCTTACTTTTGTAATCTATCCAGTGCTTAGAGTTCTGTCATTGATCTATGATTTATGTGATTTAAACCACCTCTTGGCTGTAACATTGGTTTCTATCCAAGATGCTGAGCTGAATACTAATTACGAGATCAAATTTATGCTGTTGGGCTAAGCAGCTGAAGGAGCTTTCCATGCAGGACTCCCTTAAACCACGCCACCGTTGAGCATTAGTGGAATATTTGGTGAGGGGGATGGGGAAAAAAGCTGGAAAAGGAAAAAAAAAAAATTACAGCAGGAAAGCTGAAGTGTCCTTTGAAAGCTTTATTTTTAGTTCTCTTGAATGAGTGCACAGTGCTGGAAGCAGAAATTCAGTGTGTGAATATGCACATGGGGCTGTTTTTCCAGCAGAATCTCACTAATTCCCCCTAACGACTGGGAAACCCACTGAGAAAAGCCAAATGGCACCAGCGAGCAAACAAATAAATATGATTGAGAAGATTTTATTCCAAGATGTATTTTATGCCTTTATTTTGACAAGTATCACGTTGTCAGAATGATTTATGGTATTTCAGAGCGTACCAGTAAATGCACTGTAGGATGGGTCCTTACAGGAGGAAAGTCTGGGTAACAATGGCTTTGCTTTGCCTCTCCTTAAAGCATTTTTGCTGAGAAATCAGCCAAGAGCATCAATTTTATAGAAAACATAGGTTTCCTTCAGTAACAATCCCATTCTCCTGCATCACCTTTGCTGAGGAGGTCGGGATGGCTGCAATTTTCTTTTGGGGGAAAAGGACTCAAAATCTGTTCCAACAGCTCAGAATCCATACCCCAGTCTGGAAAAAAATAGAAATTTCCTATTGGAATTTTATTGATTATAATGATTTTTGAGAGGAAACGTGTTCCAATGCAGCATTTGACTTTCATCTCTGTTGGTGTAATGTTGAGGTGTTTCGTTTTGATGATGCTGAAATATTTTCGTTTGTTCAGCCTTCTTGTATTTTATTTTGTTTATTTATTTATTTATCTATAGTGTAGTTTGCCTGTTTCTGAATGCTTTTCCTTATATCTTGTTCCAATTGGGTGACTGGAACATTTTCAGCCTCCCACTACACCTCATTAAAATGGAACATTTCCATAAAACGCTTTCCCGAATTCAACCTCGCCGGAATCATTTTAGGAAGCTTTTCAGAGATCTCTTAAGAAACTTTAACCTTCCACACTGGGGGAAATACTGGGATTCCTCACAGAATTCCTGCTTGTGACCATTCCTCCTGTGTTTTTAACTGGGATTGGCAGGTTCTGCCCTCGGGGTTTGGGAATTCGGTCTTGGCCAAGGGCTCAGTGCGCAGGGGGTGAGCTCAGACTCGGAGCAGGGTTTGGATCCTCTGCTGTTTCCCCTGTGATGTCCATGTTTCCACCAGTGTGGATCTTTGTCTGGACCCTGTTTGGGGGGCTGTGTGTCCCCTCCCCTGGCAGAGGTTCCTGGAGCCAGCAGGTCTTCCCGCTCCGGCCGTAGGAGGCCCTTTAGTGGGGAAGTAGTTTCCTTTCATCCTTACTCTTGCTCACTTTCAAAACAAAACCCAAAGCAAATAAAAAACCCAGAGACAGAAATAAAGCAAACAGAAAACCTTGAAGGAGTTTCTTCCAAGGGTAATTTTAGACTAATGACCTCTGGTTGTGTATCTATCACTCATGATCTTCCTCATTTGTTGTTTCTCCCATTTCTAATGTGGAGAAACTCATATTACAGTTAGATCCTTTTTCCTTTTCAAAATTATATTATTTATTGCCCACTTGATGTCATAGTTGCTTTTAATGTGCATTGTTATAAACAATTTGTGAGGTGGAATTAATCCACATGGTGCACACTGGGGGAAAAGCTTTTGAATATCCACATGCACATGTGATGCTGAAGTGGGATGTGCTTGGGGACAGTTTTATTAAAGGGTGCCACAGTTCATGATCCCATTTGTGCATTTTGTTGTCCTGTGATGCTGTCCTTACCTGCCCTCTCTATACCTACAGCAGATTCATCCCTAAATGCTGCCAGTCTTAAACAGACTGAATTTCCAAAGGGGATGTTATTGAAAATCCTGGATGAGCCCAGGGACACTGGAGCACCCCAGGCTGTGGCTGTGGTTGCAGTCAGGTCACTTTGGCAGCTGAGTGGAACCACTGGATGTGAGACATTCCCTCACTGCTTCTGCAGGGAAATCATTTGCACCCACAGTGATGTTGCTGATCTTGAATGATCTGAGGTAACACAGCAGAAGTGAGGATGGGTCTGGAGTTAATTGCTGTCATGGTCTGAGGGACTTCAAAGGGATGATTTTACCAGAAGCCTCATTAAATGGGCTGGGTATTTTCCTGTGCTGAGCAGGTGGCTGGAGTGCTCCAAAGGGAAGCGTCTGGAGATGGGAAGCACCTCTGGGACTCTCTGTGCCCAGGGAGGAGCTCCAGAGAGATGGCCAGGGGCTGGATGTGTGGCAGGGGAGGCTCGTGGGGTCCCCATCCTGAGCAGGAGCTTTCTTTGGAGCCTTGGCTCGTGGGACTGGTGCTGTGGAAGCCCCATGGGACCTGTGTGGCCTGGGGATGGTGGCTGTGCCCGTGGCCAGGACTCTGGACACCATGGCAGCCTTCCTTCCCTGCACCCTGATCTACACCTGCCTCTCCCACAGCTTTTACAGAGCAAAAACTCACTGAGGAGCAGGGAAATCCTCAACAAAACAGAATAAAGAAATGTTCTAGAGGAAAGATATACAATATTCTGAATATATATATGTACACACACACACACACAAAATATTTGTTCTATTTTCCTTTTCATTCTCTGCAGCAGAACTGTGACATTAACAATTACTGGGTTTGGTGGTGAACTGAGGGGATTTCAACTGAAAGTACAGAAACTAAGAATGCAGTGATGTAACACATACCTGTGCTTCCACCGTGGTATCTAAAATGTGATTTATGCCTGAGAGATAAGCAGATATTTTGTATATATTTATATATCTATATCTATATCTATATCTATATCTATATCTATATCTATATCTACATCTATATCTATATCTATCTATCTATATATATAGATAGATAGATATATCTCAATAGTACACAAGGGAATTTATTTCTTCAGTCATAGAACCATAATAGAATGGTTTGGGTCGAAAAGGACCTCAAAGATCCTCTTGTTCCACCCTCTGCCATGGCAGGGACACCTTCCTTTGTCCCAGGTGCTCCAAGCCCTGTCCAGCCTGGCCTGGGACACTCCAGGGATGGGGCAGCCACAGCTGCTCTGGGCAAGGTGATCATGCCAGAGGAAATCCAGATTTCCTCAGCTTCCATAGTGATGCTCCTTAATCCCACAGATGCAAAATTGATGAGTAAAAGCTTTGAGCTGTTAAGTTTGAGCTCAACTCAGGCTGCTGAACACTCAAGATGAGGAAAACCCCACCACACAAATCAGTTTTTTTCCCTTGGGAACCCATTTTTCAAAAGCAGCACCCAAAACCCGCTTCTCCCGAAGTTTAAACCCCAGCAAACAAACAGCAGAGAAATCCAAACCACATCAGGGATGCCCTTCTTAAGGAAGTAGCAGCCCTGGAAGAGCTGAAGTCCCTTTAAAGCACTGCTGGGTTTTCATGGAAAATGATTACAAGTTCAGAGATAATTTATAAAAGAGCGTAGGAGCTCTGTAGTTTCTGCAAACCAGTGGAAATTAATAAAACCCAAGGCTGGCTATTAGATAAACCCGAGCAGACAAAGTGTGTGTAACTACCCGTAGAGGGGCTGACATGATGAATGATGATGGATCCAAACCCATCTGAAGTTCTTTAGGAATAATAGCAGCATAAAGTCATTTCTATAGGGTACCTAAACGTGCCTGAAACAACAGTGTATTGAGGGTTGCATATTATGCTAAGAATGACAAGTATTTATGATTGGAAGGTGTCTGGGCTGGGATTATCAGTTTTTGTAAACCTTTTCTCGCTTCTTTAATCTTTGATTTAAAGACCCATCCAGAGATTAAAAAAAAGGGGGTTGATTTTTAGAATTGTCCCGCAGAGATAGTAAATATGTTCTCACCTAAGTGTCTGCTACTATGCAGGTGTTTTCCTTCTGGGGGAATGAATGTTTTCCTTGGGGAACAGCTGGGAAGAGGCATCCAAGTAGCAGGAAGGAGGGTGGGCAACATCTCAGCTCAGTTAAATTAAGCTCTGCTCAGCTAAACTCCTTACTAGGACTGAGAAAGAAAAATCCTCCTGTGTGGTGCCAGTTGTGTTTATTTATATTAATGCAATTGTAAATGTTGTGAGTTTGCTGTTTAGGGGGGGTCTTTTAAGTTTTTGTTTTTTTTTAATTTATGGTCACAGCACTTGCAGTTAAATGTGGAAGCTGAAGAAAAATAATGAGTGAAAGTGTAGAGAAAGGACAGAAAAGTGTGTAATCACCAGGGGCACACAGTGGAGTTTTAAAAATAAAATGCCCCTTCTGCAGGACTGCTGCCTTCCTGTTGTCTTTGTGCCTCTGGAATGTTGTTGTCATGTTCAAAAGAGAATGAGATTTTGATGGCAGGTTTTTCTGAGAGCACGACAAACACAACCTGGGATTGTCTCAGGTTCAGAAGGAGAGAAATTTCTGTGCCATGCACAGATTGATTTCCAGAACCTGGGGGTCTCCAGCTTCCCCTAACCTTGGCTAGCACACTGCAGCAATGTGTCCTGTGAGCATGTTGATTCTCTTAGGTCTGTAAGAGCCTTTGAGACAGAGCTAATTTTTCCAGCATTGACTGTGGAGATTTGTGACTTCAGATGTGAATGTCCCTTTCTCAAAGGTGCTGCCAGTGACCCACTGCACAGCAAGTGTCTCACATTATAAAGTGCTTATTCACAGAGGGCCCTGACCAAGGCTATCTGGAGGGTGGGAGATGCTTTCCTGGCAATGGGATGTGAACGTCGTGGGGCAGATCTTCAGCTGGGATAAAAATCCTGCTCGCTCTCTGTGGCTGAAAGGACGTCTGTTAATTCATGTGGAAAATTCGTGACCCCGGAGAGATCACAAAGTTCAGTGTCCTTGAGCAAGTGCCACACTTTGCAGTCAAGATCAAAATGTCTTTCTCCCTCGAATTCCCTTGAATTTTGGTTTTTCTAAAAGTCCTTTAAATTGTTTTATACTGAAACCTACGGTGTTACCAAAGAAATCTTTGAGGAATGCTCTGTGTGTTCTCCATTTCTCTTTTACTAAGTTATTGAATTTCCACACTGGAAGGAAAAAGCTCACCTGGCTCCTCTGCTCATGGCTGTGCTCATTCTGTGCAGAGGTTGAGCTCTGGTGTGGCCATTATCACCAAAGCAGACATCCAGGACTTTATTTGGTTATCCTTGAAAGGGCTCAGTCTTTGATTTCCAGTTTAGTCACATCAAGTATTTGAGGAAAGTCCCTTAGCTGGAGGATTTTGGAGGGCAGACTGGGAGCAGGTTTGCCTGCCAGGGGTGTGCTCTGGGCACTTTTCTCTTGTGTTTTGGTGGTGAATTGAGAGGTGGGATTGCCTTGTGATGGAGCAAATCCCCTGAGCAGAGGATTTGCAGACTCCTTGGCACTGGTGCAGTGCAGCCAAGCAGCCCTCAGGCAGTGCAGCTTCCCTCCTCTCCTTTGGAGAGCAGCAGGGCACTCTGAAAAATGAATCATCTCCTGGCACAAAATCTTTCCTCCTTGCTGCAGGAGCTTTTGTCTTCTTGTTGGGGCACCAGACTGCTGATGTTGTGCCTGTTCAGCTCTCAAGGCACAGGTCATTTGACTGGAATTCAAACCAACAAACCCACGAGGGTGAGCTGCTGAGGGGAGCAGAGACCTGGGGACAGGAGGGACCATCAGCATCACTTCACACACTTGGCTGTGCAGGAACTGGGGACAATAGGTTTTGCTATTGCCCCACAGTGCCAGGGAATGAGCCCTTTGTCCACCATTCAGAGGTGCCAGAGGATCTTTATCTTCCTTTTTAATCCCTGGTCCATTCTGGAGCTGATGACAGGCGTGGAGTGCAGGCTCATGAGGCTCCCCCCTCATTAACACCTGGGTTGCTTCCCCCTTAATCCAGCACCAGGACCCGAGTGCAGCTGTGTTCCACAGCCCTGCCACGTTTGGGGGAGTCTGTTTCATTTATTTCTTTATTTTTAAAACGTTACACAAACATCTCAGAGTCCTCCCCCCCTTCCCATCAGCTTCTCATCATGGCTTCTCTTGGAAGGCAGGCAAAGTTTCCTTTACTACTGTGAATTTTATCAACTTGAAATACAAACAATTAAAAAGAAGTGGTTTCAGGCAGCAAGGTGGCCCTTGAGTGCCTCAGTCAAGTGTCTCATTTATGCACTGAACTTTTAATTATTTTATTTCACATTGTTCTCTGGTACTTGTTGCTTTATGTGAGTCCATGGAGCAGTTAGATGACCCATTGGGAGGAAACGTGCTGTTGGTGTACAAACTGCTGTCATGTGGACAGAGGTCTTGTGTTTCTCTGCCCATCCCTTCCAATCTTTTTGGTTAATAATGATTTCCCTTGTTATAAAAGTAACTGCACACCTAGAAAGCCTAAGTTTGAAAATCTGAGTACTCAGTGCGGGAGAAAACTTTGCTCTTGAGAGGGTCTGTGCCCTTTCCTTTGACTTACAAAGGGTTTCTCTACAGAGGTCAGTGCTGGGAAGGTGCTGGGAGCATGGCTCTGTCCTGAGCAGCATTATAGCTAATTCCAAGTTTAGGGATACAAATATTTGTGAGTGGTTGTTATAAACCATCTACTGCTCTCGGAGGGACAGTGCCTGCTCTCTGCTCTCCACGGGTGGGAGGTTCTGGCTGGGGTCAGCCCCAGTCTCTGGGGTGCTGCTCCCTGGGGCAGTGGTCCTGGGGGTGGCAGGGCACCCCTGTGCTGCTCTGCCTCCCCACAGGTCCCTGCTCTGGACTGGGTCAAGAACCTGACAGCCAAGGGCTGATCCTAGCAGCAAATCCATCAAATATAAACCTGCACTTATCTGAGACCCACTGTGTCATTAACAGATGGCATTGATGGCCTCAGAGGCCTTTCCCAAGCTCACTGGTTCTGTGATCAGCAGGACTCCCAGAGCCAGCAGCTCGGGCTGGAGGCACACGACCACCAGAGGTGACCCCAGAGCAGGAGATCCCCGTGGCAGTGCTCTCCAGGCACTGCTCCTTTTCCCAGCATGAAGCTTTTTCTCCCGGCTGATGCTGTCCCCGCTGTCCCTGCCACTCTGTGTGATGCATTTCCTAATGTGTGCTATTTTGACCTTCTCCAGCAGAAGGTGTGGTAGTCCTTCAGTGAAGGGCTGTGGAAGTGCCCTCAGGTCCTTCTCCCTCAACCAGTGAGTGCCCTGCATGAAATGCTTCCTTTCCTGTTGTCTAAAAATCGGGATTGCTTCGCCCTGTGCTGCCACACCCCCTGGCCAGCCAGCAGGCTCTTCTGGAGACTCAGGCTGCCTGGATTCCATTAACATTTTGTTAATGAAATAGTGCTTTGTCAAAGAGTCTTGAAAACTTAAAAGGGTATTTAAGCTTCTTCCGTGAGTCAATACCATGTAATGTCAACATTACCACGAAGGGATAATTCAGAGATGTCACACAAAGCTTGTGTTATGCCATTTGCAGTCTGGCAAAACAGCTCAGCATTTATGTTGTTTAATCCATCTTCAGAAATCTTTTGTTCTGAAAAAGTTTGAGATCAATCTTGTCAGTATTTACTGACACAAAGCTGATGTAAGTCACTGTGCTCCTATTGACTTCTTCTGAGTTGTAACGATTTACCCCAGGCTCGAATTAAGCCCAAATTAGGCATATGAAAAACTCAATACCAAACTTTTAAGGAAATTGGAGCTGAATGGCACAGATCTTGGAAATGAGAGTGTGGATGGAAGTAGACTGGAGGAAACAGTTAGCAATGACCTGGGACAGTACAGGCACAACTTGAAGAGACTTAAGGAAAAAAAAATTTATCTAAAGCTTTGCATTGATGAAATAATGTGCTTCCCTGGCTAGAAGGAAAGAGGAAGTACAGAACTGGAGTTCAGAGCTGAGCACTGCCAGTGAGATTGGGGGCACAGGGACTGAATTCCACAATGCTCGTGCTGCAGTGTCCTGGGCTTGCCCCTGTCACAGCAATTCTGGTCAAGGTACACAAAACCTTCTTTCCATTTCTCCTCCCTTTCTTTTTTTGGCAATTCTGTAATCACACCCACCACAGAAGGAAGCTGTTTCATCCTCCTGGACACTGCAGTGATGCTGTTTGTTTTACCTTTGTACTTTTTAATCCTTTTCCATTAAAGCTCTCTGTAATTGATGTATTTGAATGTAGTGAGCAGTGGCCTCAGCTTGCTTTGAAGAAAATAGACTGCCTTACTTCATCCCTGGCTGAATCCAAAATGCTTTCCCGTGATTATTTCTTGGCTGTGTTAAATCTATTTCCCTTTCAGACTCCACAGATAGATGGGGTCAACTCCACAATATCTGAAGGGATGTGAAGTTCTTTTAAAATTATTCACATATTTTGGTGGCAAAGGTTTAGTGTTTCATTCACATGCAGGATTTTTGTTTCCAACCAGGCATTGTGCAAGCAGGCAGCATCCCAGGCCTGTGGAGGAGCTCAGCAGGAGGAGAACAAATGGGGGAAAATATTCCTAATGTTGAGTTGCTGCTGGAGGCTCAGGTATGCCGAGGTAATTTGCAGGTTCTTTGGGAATGAGGGAGACTTTTTGCCTCCATTGCACACAGCAGGAAGAAAAATAGCATGAAGCTCTTCATTTGTGCTTTTTTTTTTTTGCTGCTTTACAACCTGGGAAACATTCAGGGCATAAATCAATTGCTCTTTCAGCAAAAAGCCACGGAGGTCTTGCAGGCTTCTTGCTCCAGGTGAGGTCAGTGCAAGAGCAGTGGGAGCAAGGATAAAACATGGACAAAGGGAAACATGGAGCAAAGGTAGGGTAGGAAACCCTCTGAGAGCAGGTTTGAGCACAGAGTGTGTTCCTTATGGTGTGAAAGGGTCACAAAATGCTCAGCTCTTCTGCAGAGGTGCCTTGTCCAAACTGGGCTCTTACCTGGGTGCAGCACAAGAATAATTTGGCAATTAAATCAAATTTTAGCCTTATCTCACAGATCCCAGTATACTCAATCAGGTGCTTTAAAGGAATAATGCACTTACTAAGTAGAAAAATGTGAAAAAACCCGACAAATGTTACATAAGAAGTGGAACCAGACATAAAGTTTATGATCAATCTTGGCCTGCTGTTATAACCCAAACGTGGAGGGAGCACAGTGAACCTGAAACACCACAGTCAGCACTGCAGCAAAATGAGGCATGGCAATGGAGGGGATGCTTAAATTGAGGTTAAAAGAAAAACAAACCCAGGGACTTCTAATAAAAAGAAAAACTTGATGTGGGGAGTTATGCAGGTGTATCTGTGAAGAGCCATTCAGGCACAGACTGTCCCAAAGGCTTTGCAGCTTTTAATAAAAATACAGTGTGAATGAGAGGAGGCTGAGAAAGGGGTGCAGGATGATGTGCATTTTAATCTAGTATTAAAAAAAAGGAGAAAACAATGTTCTTGGAGACAACAAAAACTGAGGAACTGTTACAGGTGGGAGAAACTGTGCAGGGGTGGGATTTGTGGGGTGGATGTTGGAAGAGGAGGGATGTGGCCACATCAGGTGTGAGGTGGCAGTGGGAGCAGGGAGAGAGACCCTGCTGCCTCAGGGCACTGGGGTTAAATCCCAGACACAGCACTGCTCTCTCCCAGTAGCAAACAGGAGATTCCCTTGCAGGTGCAGAGCTGCTGCATCTCACAAAATCAGGTGTTACAGTGATTTAATCTAAATTGTTTTTAAAAAATACCAAGTGCCTGATACAAAGACTCTGCAGATAATCCATAAAACCATTATGCTTCTCTTTCTCTTAATCCTTTTCTGATTTTTCTTGCCCTTATCAGTGATATTAAACATCTCTACCTGACCCTACATCTCCCGTTGTCTCAGCTCTCCACGTATGAATTTCAGACAACAATGTTTTCTTCTGTGCTTTTCAATATTTCCTAGGAAAACGGTAAATTCTGGGGCATACAGCTCTGAATTAATCTGTATTTAGACAGTGCCCATCCAAGCAAAGCCCTTTGGTCATCCAGGGGCTTCCAGCTTCTCATCCAAGCAAAATATTTCCTCTCTATTTCATTAATTTGGATAATTGAAAGAAATCAGTGTTTTTGCTACTCCATGCTGTATTGTACAGGTGTTTATTGTAGTTTCCTTGTTTCAGCCAGTTTGGACAGCAGTCTGTGGTGGTCCAGCTCATTGGAAACTTTTTGTGCTCAAACCAGGAGGATGCTACAGCTGGAGCTAACCCTTGAGTAAGTTTTCTGGAGGCCATTATGTCTGCCAGAGTTTTGAGGTTTTCTCTGAAGGAGACACAGCTCTGTGTGTGAGGGAGAGAGAAGGAGCATCGCCTCGAGGGTTTCACTTATCACACTGGCTAAATAGCCCTTATTTTTAGTCAGGGTCTTCTGAATATGAGATCCCACTACAGGTAGGTGAAGTGACCTCTTTGGGTTTGAATCTGCCCCTCTCTGGCAGATGCAAAGCTGCAGCTTTGAACAGGAGCCCCCTCCTGCTCTGTGCAAAGCTCTTTGAATTGCCCCTGATAGGCTTCTAAGGCTCCCCGGTTGCGTGCGAGGCACTTTGAAGATGAATGCCCAGAATGAGGGAAACATGAAACAAAACTGACTCCCTTATGTCAGAGTGAGCAGCAGATTCCTCAAAGACCTGCAGCACAATGGTGCTCTTTGGTGGGTGAGAGGAAATGGGCTGTGGTTCACCAGCTTGTCAGAGCAGAGCACAATCGCAGGGCAGGGCTGTGCTTTGGGGGGCAGAGCAGCAAAAGGAAGGAGTTTTGGGGGGAGCTCCACAATATTCAAGTTTGGCAAAACTTGTTTCAAGTTGGGTCTCCCTCGATGAAGGGAAATTTGTTATTGTTCATTTTGCTTCCCCCCACCCCAGAAGTTTGCTGTGTGGTCATGGTGACAGATGTGCCAAGTCTTCTTGAGGAGGAATATTTTTCTTTGTCTCCATGAAAATCCTCACCCCATCTCCTTAAACTCTCTGTTTCCACCATAATTTTTTGTTACATTTTGGTGGTGACCACCCATAGTCCTGGGAGCTGGAGGGGCCTTGGGGGACTGGCACAGCTGTAAGAAGTTTTGTTATTTGTCTTATTCTGAATATTTCTGTGACAATTGACACGAAAATATCCATTAGTGTCTTGTTTTAAACCTGATGGATCGGTTCTTCTGGCCCCAGTGTGTGATCCAAAAGTTTTCATTAGCATCAGATGGATGAACCAATTTTTTTGAGGGGTTAATGGGCTTGTAATGCAAAAAAAAAAATGGAATGATATCTCAGGAGAGACTGGGTGTGGGAACAGAAGGGAAGGGAACAGGAAAACAGATTAAAAACACCAAGAGAGATTTGTGAAGAGTGGTTGGAGATATTCTTCTCACCTGTCCTGGGTGACTGTTCAAATGCAGATGTGTGAATTCCTCTAAAGCAAATGAGGAAAAGCAGAACCCTTTGGGCCATAATTCTTTTCCATATGTGATAGATCCCTCTTCCTTCCAATCAATTAATTGCATCCTAAAAACATCTATTTCTCACCATTGACTTTAAAGGGATTTTAGATGAGTGGCTCAGATATAGCTGTCTACACAGTAAGTGATTAAAGTTGGGTTAGATGAGCTGGCAGACTACACGGGGTTTTTTTCTCCCTTCATGCCAACCCTAAATCAAAAGGCATCTCATCAGAGTATTATAAAATACAACCTTCAGAGGAGAGCCTTCTACTTCCATATTCTGGCATCTGAAGGGAGGAGGGAGACTCCCATCAATTTAGAGAGAGGTAAAGATTTCATCTCCCTCTAGAAATCATGGCCATAATGGGAAATTCAGACATTTATGAGATTTGCTTAGCCAAGGCAGAGCTGAGCATGTGGATGTTTCTGTTTGTAGTGGTGCAGCAAAAGCAGAATGAGGGACTATTTTCAGGGGTTATTTTCACTCTTTTTTCCCCCTCTTTGAGTAAGTTAATAGCCCAACTTGTACCTGGGGAGGAGCTCACACAGTCTGTGTGATCTCACAAAATAAAACCCCTTAGCAGCCCTCTCCCTGTGACTGCAAAATGGGTGGAAACTGGGAAATAGGGCTGATTGCAGGTGTTCATTAATGGGGAAACTCCCAAAGAAGCATTTACCAATTCACCAGAGAGGAATTCTCACAAAAAAAAACCCTCTCAAGTTGTGCCTGGTTCATGTTTGAATTTTAAAACCAGGTAAGGTTGGAGGAGAGATGAGCAAGTTACTGGCAACTGGTGAATATTTCCCTTGGATATCAGAAGCTGGCAAACCTTGAATATACTATAAATACCTTTTACCTACCATAAATATCCATGTATTTTAAGGCAATGTGAATTCCAAGGACAAGAGAAAGCAGAGCAAGAACTGACTCAGTTTTAAATCAGAAAGGGACATGCATTTGTTTCCTCTAAATGTTAATTCCTCAACATAATGGGTAAAGTATCAAATTATTATTTAAACCCACAAATAAAGTGCAGGTCCCTCTTCCCATCTCTAAGAAATGTTCTCCTGCCAAAGGACAGGCATGGCTGTATTTTTCCCTAATGGAATCTGCATAGCTTTGCCCTGATAGTCCACTGCTGAATATTGATGGGGCAATAATTGGCTCTTTATTGGTATATTGTGTTTTCTTGGAGATTTCTCCACTTCCTGCAATAAATCCTCTTTGAGCTTTGCTCCTTTTATGGTTTGGTGTCTACAAAAGTTGGTAATTCTGGTGGGACTGCAGGACTGTGAGTAAGACTTGGGGTTTTGATTTGATGTGTGTCATGTATTGGTAGCTGGTATCTCTCCTTTTATCTTTTTTAGTGGAAATATCTCCGTTGTTGCTGTTTATATTTAGCAGCAGAACTCAATCTCTCTCCTCTATCTGTTTTCTCCTATTTGTCCCTGGCTTGAAGGGTTGGTGGCACTCAGTGGTGGATAAATGCAAGGAAATCTAATAATGCCTTTCTAATATACCCATTTATCTGCTATCATATTTTATTTTAACTCTTCATGCAACTGTGCAATCATTGCTCCATTGCTATAATTGGATTTCAAAGTATATTTGTGCCATTTAATTACATCTATAGCTTCTCTATAAGCGCATTCAGAGTAATTAGTAATCTTCTACTTTTTAGTGGAATTATATTTTATATCAACTGTGCTCATTTTTCTCTTCAAATTCTTCAACACATTTGCACCAGTTTTGCTTTACACTGGAATTTCTGGCATAAATAATCATTAAGGGGTTTTTTTTTCCCTCCCCACTGTGAATGTGAACAGAGTCTAATCCAGCTTTCACTGGAGTCAATGGTAATCTTTTCCTTTCCTTCAGTGAAAACTGGATCAAGTTAATAGATTGCAAATTGCATTCAAGGCAAAGTCACATCTTATCATAGAAATAGTTGTGTAGCAACTCCTGGGGTATTGATGGAAGGTGCAAAATTGATTGTTTTCATTTTTCTTACGGGGTATTTTATAGATTCTCTTATCCAACTTTATTAATTTTTTAGCTCATAAGTTATGGCATTGCAATAGCATTTAAAAGATTCATTTTAACCTGATTTTGATGACAAATTAAAAGCATTTCCACTTGAAGATTTTTGTGAGTTGGTCTAGAACTTTGCTTTCCAGACCCCAAATTTATCTGTTCATCTTTGTTAGGATGCTTGAGAATGGAGAGAAAGGGAATATTTTAAGTTTCAAAAATATTTTGTCTTAATTCTTGATTGCAAACCAAATATTTGGCAATTTTTTTTGCCAGCTCTCCGCATCACTTCAGAGCTGTGTCAGTTCATGGACAGATTTAGTCCTCTTGCTGCTGAATATGAAAACCTGCAAGCACTTCCCTCTAAAAGTGTAATTCCAGCAAATTACATTCCCAAGTAGGCAGAAATTTATGATGTTCACTTTTTCCAACGTGTCAATTTTGCCACTGTGGGGTGGTAACTATATGTACCAAGTAAAATCTTTATTTAAAAAAAATAAATTATTGCAACTGGCTCGTTAAGGAGTTATTTTTCTCTTCTGCACTGCTCCCACTCTGTTGATTTTAGGTTTGCTGCTTTGGTAATGTGCTTCTCCTCCAGGCTGTTAATGATTACAGACACCTCTCTAACCTGTAATTTTGGGGGAAGGTTATTGACAAGGTGAGATGACAACAATTGTAATTGTTTCTCCTGCTCAGAAATGTCCTTCATCTTTCCTGGCCACGTGTCAGGACTCGGGATTTAGAGTGAAAATGGAGCTGATGTCCAGGATTAGAGACACTTTCTTGTGCTGTTTATTCCCAAATCGTGCCAGTTTGTAAGGTTAGAAAGAACACTGTGAAAGGTGGGGAGTTGTTATTTAATTCTTAATGAAACATGGAAGGAAATGGTGCCTGCTCCACCCCCAGCAGAAGGGAGGTTGAGGATGGAGCCCCTTGGATCTCCACGGAGAGATGCTCATCCTGGTGTGATTTTAGAGCCTCAGGAATCTTTGTGAGCTGGAGCATCTTCAGTTTCAGTTCTTAGGATAATAATAATTTCTTCATCCAGCCTTTTGATTGTAAAGAGAGACATTGAGTCATTTGTATTGGAGATTTTATGTTTGCAGCATAGGGAAATTGTTTATGAGCCTTAAATGGAAAAAACCCAACCCCTTAACTATGAAAAAACTATAAAGCTTTTTATAGTTAAAACTGTATAATAGTTGTATAGTTACTACTATATAGAGTATTAATACTAATAGAGTAGTAAGAGTAAGAGTAATTGCTCTTATAATTACTGTTCAAAAATAGTAATTTCATTACTAATCATCTGAGTGGAGCAGCATGAGCACCCATGCACCTGAAATTCAAACCTTAAATGCTGCAGTTCTTTGCATGCTGTGAGAGGTGCCTCACCACTAATGGGAGCCACATTCCACATCACAGGGACACTCCTCATCACAGGCTGGATTTTTCCAGTGAGCACTTTGCCCTGAAATTTTGTCAAAGAATGACTGGTGTTTTACCACTTTAAAACCATGGAAACATCACAATGTTCTTTTAGAAATGACTCCAGGAATTAATTGCAAATGACTTATTAATGAAACAAATATTCAGCTGTCACTGCAACCAAAATCCACGATACGCTTAATGATTATTTTTTGAGAAAACACTTTTGTGTTTGTTTGATCTGCCTCGTGTTAACAGCGGTAGGAAAAGAGGGGAAGCATTTGGTGTCGGAGTGGAAACTTGAAACTGGCAAAAAGGAGAGGAAAAACATCAGCCAGCGACTGGGAAATAGGTGAGAAGCCCAAAGAAAGAGCAGATCCCTAATGACTGTGTTGGAAAGCTGCTCCCCAGGTTGGGTAATAAGGGTTAAATCTGGGGACAAACAGGGGAATCTGGAAGGGAAGGGTTTCACAGTGACATTAATTTCGCCACATTCCATGTCTGGAAAATGAGCAGGAAAGAATTCCTGCCTCGTATGGGGTGGGTAAATGTTTGCAAACTGCAGAGAGACTCTCAAATGAATGTGAAATATCAGCTGTAGCTCTGCAAATGACAATAAAAAGAAATGCTGCTAATTAGGGGACGCGCATTCCTCGTGGCTCTGGCATTAGTCTGGGATGCATCACCAAACTTCCCTGCCCAGAGCTGAGGGCTGGACCCACAGACCCTGCCGTGGGCCACCCAAGGGAGATTTTTCCACAGGCAGCTGGCTGAAGCCATGCATTTTTCCAGGAGTTGTCCTTTGCAAGGGCCAGCCATAAATAGGTAATAAAGCTTTTCCACCACGGCTGCTGTTTACAAGAGCAGGAACACGGGGCAGGACACGAGCGGGGCGGATCCGCCCGCCTTGGGATCACATCTCAGGTGTCCTTCTGCTGGTGCTGCTGAATTATTTACCACTCAGCAAGCGTGTGCCTGCGTGAGATATTGGAAGGAGGGAATCTGAGGTGAAACCCCATCCGTTTACCCAGAGCTGACACTGGAATATTCATTATCACATTAAATCCAGCCACAGTGAAAATGAAGGCTTCCGTTGATTATGTGCTCGCATAAAAGGCTTCTTTGGTGGCAGGCCCGTGTGCCAGAGATCTGAATATAAAATCAAGTAAGTGGAAACCATTTTTTTTATGGTAAATTTGCCTTCTTGGAAGTTATGAGACTTGGCAGGTTTAAATTATGTTTTAAACCTGTGGTGGATTATGTGATTTTTCTACCCGGCCTCAAGCAATACGAGATGAGCACACCCCACCCCAATCCCAGCCACAGGCCTGAGCCAGGATTTCCAATGCAAATAAAAAAAGAAATGCAGATTTTATAGGCAGGGAATGGTGCATATTTGTCTCAGGGCAGTGTTGGTTTGGCAGGGTTGGTGAGGAGGTCTCCTTCCCAAGTTCTGGGTCTGCACTCACCTGCCTTTCCCTGTCTCTCTTCATCCCGAGTCTGTGCTGGAGCAGGGCAGGAGCACAGCTCAGAGAGAGGATTGGGAGAGCCCATTGGATTTGTGATTGTGGAAAAATACAGGAGAATACATAGGGCTGGCCAAAAAAAAGGCATGAGGGTTTTCATCCATCCATCCATCCATCCATCCATCCATCCACATCCATCCATCCATCCATCCATCCATCCATCCATCCATCCATCCACATCCATCCATCCATCCATCCATCCATCCATCCACATCCATCCATCCACATCCATCCATCCATCCCTCTTTCCTTGTCTTCCCCCTCCACCAGGGATCTTGCTGAATTAAGGCTTCAATTAAATCTTTTCTGGGAGGCAGAAGAAAACTTAGAAATGCTGAGATGGAGCAGCCCCATGTGATGACAGGCCACCTCTGGAGCAGGTTGTCCCACTGGGAAGCAGGAGGGCTGGAGGCTCTGGGTCACTAAGGGCTGTGAAGGAGCTCCCAGGAAAACTGGCACGATGAGGGCTGGGTTTGGTGGTCGTGGGCATGTACAGGGATGTGAGAACAAAACCTATTTCTGTTGGTGCAGAGAACGAGGATTCGCCCACAATTAGTAATTTATTGAAAGGTGTGACTGATTGCATCAGCACAAATAATTTAAAAATAGATTACAAAAAAAAAAAATCAGTGTTCTCCACCCCATAATTCTTATGGAATACTTTGTAATTTGGCAAACAACAGGTAAGACACAAGATGATCAGAAACCAGATTTGCCTGGTTAAGGATGGAGATGGATGAATCTTGGTTTGGAGCAGGATTGAAGTGAAACCATTGTCTCCCAAGAAATCATGGGCTTTTCTTCTGGGAATGCTGGAGATACTTTACAGCACATCCTTCCCTTTCTGCCTCCTGTTTTCACCTGTAATTGGAAATATATTTTGTGAGAGAGACTAAAACAAACCTCCAGTAGACACAAAAGCACTGAGAACCTTCAACTTTGGCTAATCCCTGTAGGCAGCACGGAGAGAAACAAAATGATCTGTAGCTATAATTGAGAGGCAAAAAATACCTATGTTTAATAAACATTTAAAGGAAGAATTACATGTGCCACAAATCCCCTTTTATACTGCACTTAAAATCTCTTTACCTGCCCTTTAGTTTTCATGGTTTTCCTTATCTTCAGTGTCACTTAATCATATTTCAACAGGATTTGCTTCCTTGCTGCCCATCTGCTCTTCCTTTCTAGTGCAGCTTTAATGCCACACCACCATCCCAGAAGCTCCCTTCTATGCCACTTTGATGTCAGACACCCGGGGATTCAGGATTTTTTTCATTCAGGTTCAGACAGAAAAGAAAAATACCTGGTTTGGGGGAGTGACAGATCCTGATTTCAAATGGAAATGTCCAGAGCGGGGTGGGGGATGAAAGGGCAGTGCACAGAACTTTGCCTCCTGTGGATGTGGGATGTTGGGATCCAGTGGTGATCTGTCCTGCTGCTGGCCATGGGGAGCTTCTCCTGGCCCTGGGGAGATGCAGGCACTGCTCTGCTTCAAGCCTGTGCTAAAGAAGGGTCATCCTCTGAGGATATAAACAAAATTAATTAATGAGTGCGGAGGGCAAGGCTGTGCTCAGCCCTGGACTCCCCCTGGCTGGTGTGGGCTGCCCAGCTCGATCTGTGTTTGCTGAATTAGAGCTGAATTAGCTCTAATTTGGAAAGGCTTCAGGTTTATTAATCCTGAAAGCACTGGATTAATAATCTTTGTATTTATACCTGTCTGATTTGCAGAGTTAGGGAAGACTTTGTGTATTGTGTCTCACCAATTCAGGAGCACAATGGTGTGGGGAGGTCTCCTGGGAAAGGCAGAATGTTTTTCCTTAGTGTTGACAGCATCTCTCCCAAAAATTCTGCATGAACAAACTTTAAAAAATTTATATAAATCCTTTCTAATTGATCACATAGTTGTGAATTAGTCCTTAGGTCACTGATGGGAACAGGTCTGTAGTACAGCAGGGGATATTCCACTACCTTTGCTGGACAATAAGCTCTTCTGATAATTCATAAAAAGCCCTTTTTAAAAGCTATCTGATGCATGCAGTGATCAATACCTGAACCTCTATTCTTGAAATATTTTAAAATTAAATATAAAGTTGGTTTTGGTTTTTTTTTTTTTCTTATAAGAAAGTGACCTAAAGTGCATTTAATCCAAATTCTGAGGCACTGGTGCCAGCAAAAGTCACTCTTGATATTTCCAAATAACATTTGCCTCTGCTCTCAGGAGGCAGAGCAGGGCTTGGTTGGCTGCAGGATTCCAGAGATTCCTCTATATCTGAGTGGGGATCAGGCACAAATGATGCTCATTCATGCCAGGTGCTGCAAAGACAAAATCCACCAGGAGCTGGGTGTGCCAGGGCTCTGCCTGCCCCTCCTGCAGCTCGAGTCTGCTCTGGCCCCTCGCTCACCCTGGTGAGCCTGGGCTGGTTTGGGGGCAACAAACTGAAATGAGGTGGGGCCACCTGAGTCCATCAGGGAAGGGTGGCAGGGGACAGAGGGACACCAGGGACAGAGCTCAGAGGACAAGTTTGGGAAGAAAAGGTGTCCTGGAGGAAGATGAAAGTGCTTTTCCCCAGGACACAGATGTGAACGTGAGGGGGAAGAAGGCAGGAGCAGGTGAGGAAGCTGAGGCTGCAGCTGAGGTTGAAAATTTAAACAATGAGGGAAGGGATTTGTTCCCCTTTGATTTGTCAGTGGATATGTGGTGAAGGCAAGCAAGCACAGATTGATTGTCTGGGGAGAGAGTTTTCAGAGGAAACATGGGGCAGATGTCTGAGGCAGAGGAGAAGCAACCACGAGGTTGGCCATGGGACTGACACAAATGAAAGGGTTAGAAAAGGAGGGGTGGCTTTAGCAAAGGAAGCAGGAATTAGCAAGAAAATGGAAAATTAAAACCACTCTGAGACACATGGAAAGCATTGTTTATTGTTATTATTATATATTATTGTTATTATAATTATTGCTATGATTGTATTAACGAAAGGCTGATTTGAATCTCACAAGCAGCTTCTGTCAGAAAAGGAGAAAAGAAGTTTTAAATGTTGACTTTTAATTCTACCCTGTTTATTAAGGACCTTTGGTTCTGTTTTGCTAATATCTTGTAAGTAAACAGAGTGAGAAAATTCAGTGGGATAGAGATGATAAAGATGATGAATCACAGAAATTTGGTTCCACACTGGGCACATAAGGGAGAAAAGGATGCCAATTAATGCATTACTAAAAGAGAAACGCTACTAGAAGTAATAATAATGGTTCTCCATTATTAATGGTTGATCTTAGAAGAGAGAGAGTTCATATTTATCCCAGAGCAGTCGACATGAGCTCTGAAGGAAGAGAAAAAGCCCTTTAACCAAGCAGAAATTTCAGTTGTGAGCTGTTAAAGGAAGTTGAGCTGAATATTGAGGAAAATTCAAAAAGATAAAAACGACTTCAATTTGGTAGTTCTTCACTGGTTGTGCAGTTTGGCAGCTGTCAACATCTCAAAATATCATCTCACCCAAACTGTTGAAAGAAAGAAACCCTTTGATTTTTCCCTTGAGACTCCCAAGCTGAAAATGGACTCTTTGTAGTCTCAGCCTCATTTCAGACAGTTTTTTTTTTTAAAAAACATTCTTGCTGGCAGAAACAACTAATTCATAAATAGACTCTCTGTTAATTAAATAAGTTTTATCGTTTTAACTTGCCTTTTAAAATGAAAAAGAAAGTAAATCTCTAACATTTCCTGCTTTATTATGAATCTTAAGGGACTAAGCATCACATTTCTTGCATCATTAATAATGCAAATTAGTTTTTGTTTGTGTCTCCTATAAGTTTAGAGATAGAAGTAAATATTTAATGCACAGATCTGGGAAATCAAATCATGGCTAGTGGAAATTTTCCCTTAGAGTTATTGAAAGGTAATGTAAGAAAGATGGGAGGCACTGTGGTTTCTGTTTATTTAACCTTTCTTGCTCTTGCTTTCCTTTCAGTAGAACTCTTTGTGACTTGTCATTAAACACTTCTCTATTCCTGCAGTATCTGTTTTTATTATCTTTACAGTAGCCACAGAATTCAGCTTTTAATACCATTTAAAGGAGAGGTTAAACACATCCACAGCCTACTTAGGGCTGTAAGGATTGCAGTTTTGGGCCTGATTATTGGCAGGAAATCCAGGTGATTATTTCTAGTAATATCTAAAGACTTGTTGACTTTATAGCAGTTTTTATTCGTTTGCTTAATGAAGCAATGGCCAAATCAGATTAAACTTTGCCCAGGGCCTCTACATCGTGCACAGAAATGTCTTGGGAGGGTAAAATACTCTGAGCTGTTTATTTGTTAGCACAGGGCAGACTGAATTTTGTGTGTATATCCCATATTGGGCTTCCTCCCCTTTTTTTGCACAGTATTCTTGCAAATATTGTACCACCCTCCATGTGAAATGTCTGTAGGAATGAGATTATTGCAGACAAATTGCAGCTGTTTCCCCACCACATCTGGGCTTTCTGCAGTGGCTCTTCTCATGTGTGTGGTGGATAACAAAAAATAATAAGTATCCTGTTATTTTGGGCGTGAAATCTGATAGTGAAAAACACACCAGGGAGAATTCTTCGGTGATAAAAATTTAAATAGACCCATTTATCAATATGACAGAGATTTGACCTGAAAGTTAAAGTGTTTGGAAGTTAAGTGGGGTTGTGTAAAGAAAGTTGAGGCTGCTCTACAGATAGACCGTGGGGTTCGTAAGTTATTAAATCAAAATAAAAGGTATTGACAAAACAATAAATTGCCTGGATCGCCCCATCTAATAGGTTCTGGGAGCACTAAATACATTCTCCATGCTAAAGTTGTGTGAAGCCTTTTCCTTTCTCATGCTTTTGTTCTTCTCCTGGAAAACATTTGCACCGTGGTTGGTTTTGTAACAGACTTGGCACAACACTGGGCTTTGCCAGGAGCAGTGGTGGGAGGCAGGAGCAGGGGCATGGCTCTGCTACCAGCAGGAATATTGGGCTTTGCAGGTGGGGTACAGATCACTCTCTGGGGGATTTAAGTAATACTAACAAGCCTCATGTTGATAACTGGGAGAGGTGTTTTACTAATATCTTCTGGGGAGAGAGCACTGCAGTGCTCTTGGCTCTCCTCAGCGCCGTTTCCATGCTGGAAATCCCTGGGATTCAGAGGGGGAGCAGCATCTGGCAGAGGGGCTTTGGGGAGCAGTTAATGCCACCTCCTCATGTCGCCCCCTAAACCTTCCAGGGTGACCCTCACCTTCCTGGGAGAGGGGCTGAGTTTGCTCATGGAGGGGAAGGAATTTGCGGGACAAACTGGGGTGGGAAGGCTGGGAGTGGGTGCTGGGGCAGCTCTCCACTCCCAGAGACACCAGCTGGGCTCTGCTTTCCCCCAGCTCCACGGGGCTGGGGGTGAGCACCCCCTACCTCCAGCTTCCCTGCCGAGGAGGGAATGAGGCTGGCTCTGTTTGCCTTGGAAATGACACAGATTTGAGACTATTTCCCCTCCTGCAGATGCCTCTGTTGAGAGGAGCATGGAAGACATTACTATTTATAGTGCACAGTGCGTGTGCCCAGCGGGGCACCCCCGAGCAAACATCCTACCAGTTTGGAGGTGGGATGCTTTCCAGCTCCGTGGCCCCCAGATGCCCTGTCCCCTCTCCCAGGGAGGTGGGAAATCACACAGGGGCACCACATCTCCCCTCATCTCTGCTTTTCTCTCTCTTCTTTCGAGATGAGATGCTCACCCCCTGCTGCGGAGCGTGAGGCTCGGAGGGAAAGTGAGTTTTCAGCACAAATAATGGAAGTTTTCAGGGAGGGGAAAGGCATCAAAAAATGAAAGTGTAAGGGGGATGCAGAGCATTTGCAGGGTCTGGTTTGGGGATGGGCAGCTTGTGTGGGAAATGAAGATGGAAAGTCGGTTTAACTAAAAGGGTTTGGGAGTTTCAAGGGGACGGGGAGCAGCAGTGGGACCTGGGGTCTGTCACTGCCACTCCCTGCCTGACCACCCGGGTGTTCCTGTGTGGGTTTGGGATATCAGAACCTCTTCATCTAAGCTTAATCTTGATATGGAAAAGATAGCTGACAATGGCAATAAAAATAACAGTAAGCAGTTGGAAAGGCCCAGCTCAAATCGTGCTCTGTCAACAGCTTTGCAATCTGTATAAATATGAGAGGAAAGACAAACAGCTGTGATTTCTCTTTAAGAATGTGAGTATCCATTGTCATAGATTTAAATTAGGATGTTTTACTTGTACTGTATGTAAATTCCTCCTTGGCAAATAACCCATGTCCACTAATGTATGTGTATTTTGGGTCTGTATAGTTTGGGTCTCTGTGAAATACAATGAAATTTGATAGCACACAGAAATACTCGCATGGAATGTCAAGTTTTTTGTGTGTGCTTCTCACATATCCATAAATGAGTTTACACATTTCTAATTACTCATTCAAAAAGAGACTTTACAGCACTTTTAAAAGAGAGCCAATTTTTTCCCTACTGTGTTCTGTTTTTACAGCTTGTGGAAAGCTTATTTAACGAAAGTTTAAGTAATCAGTGAAAGTCATTTCTGAGCAAAGACTGACAGATATGAAGCCTCTTTTCACACTTCATAAGAGGTGGAGAGGGTAGCCATAAAATTTACAGCTGAATAGTACTCTGTTCAGCTTAAGTTATAGAATTATTAGTGTTCCAGGCATGTGAGAGGTTTCAGGGAGATGAAGTATTTAAAGTGATTCTCTCTGTTTTGTGTAGCTGAGCTCTGAGTGCAATACTAATAACAGCCCACCCCTCCAAAGGCAGCGACCTGCACGTCCCATGGGGCTGATGTGGTGCTAAAAATATGTGTTTGCAGCTAACTGAGCTTCATGATATATTAATAAAACCCCAGCAACGTGTTCCCTTTGCAGAGACTCACCTCTGGCTATGAAAGTATGAATTCCTGGGATATGGAAATGAGTGCAGGGGGTGCGTGGGTGAGGAAGGAGTGGGGAGGGAGGTGGCACTGTCAGCATCTCTGTCCCAGCCCCTGCAGCACAGGGATGAGGTTTTGCTGTTGGAGAGGCCTGGATACAGAGTGGTGGACAAGCAGTGACTTCTGCAGGTGCTCACTAATTGTGTTTAAAACAGGGAATAAAAGAGGAAGAGCTGGGCTGTGTTATGAGACTGAGAAATGGGAAATCTCTGTTCCAGCTGATAAAGATGAGCATGGCTCTTAGAGGTATTTGTAGGCATTTGAGTGTGAATTGTTCTAAATATCATGAGGTGGCTGCATGTTGTAATCATGGGTATTATATGCAAATATTTATCGTTGAATCAGAGAAGGGTTTGGGGTGGAAGGAACCCCTAAATGCCATCCAGTCCAACCCCCCTGTTGTGAGCAGGGACATCTTCAACTAGACCAGGCTGCTTAGAGCCCTGTCCAAGATAACTTTGAATGTTTCCAGGGACAGGGCCCCTTCCACCTCTCTGAGCATCCCTTGCCAGTGTTCTGCCACCTTGGTAAAAATTTCTTCCTTATGACAACATTAAGCAAACAAAAAGCAATTACTAAAGGAGCTTCAATATTATGCTTGTTTTTTGTTGGGTTTTTGTTGATTATTCTGTTATGCTTACCCAGGAACAAACAACAGAAAATCTTTTGTAATTCTTTCAGACAAATTGTGGGAGGTGGAATCAAGTGTCACTGCAGCCACTTTGAGGTTGGCCAAGAACTGAACTGGGGAGGCATCTTCCATCCTCACTGCTGAGCCCTGGAGAACAGAGCCACAGGGAGGTGACCCAGGGTACAGCTGCCATCAGTTCATGGTTTAAATACACATAGTGTAAGGTTTATACTTTTTTAATTCGCTTTTATGTGAGCCAAACACAAGCAGCCTCGTAAAGCTCACTCTTGCACCAGATGAAAGCAGTGTCTTGGTAGCATTTATTGGTGGTTCATAAATCATGGTGGCACTTTGTTACTGTCCACAAGCTGCTTTGCTGTTCAAGGTTTCAATCATGAAGATGTACAGTATTACTCCGGGCGCAGTTGTAGTCCTACAGAAATTATGCTGAGGTGTTTTGGGAGGCCTGAAATTTGTGGAAAACCTGTGTGTATGGAGTAGTGTTGGAAAGCTGAGACATGGGTACCTTTAGTTGCTGTGTTAAGAAGCATTTCAGCTAAATACATGGAATATTGTCATGTGTCTTTATGCAATTCAGGAAAATCACTCATCATGCCAGTTTGCAAATTCCCAGTGTTTCCCTCTGACATCTGCTTCCACTCAATTTAAGGTTTTCTGGGTGCTGATCACTTTGATTCCAGGTAAAAATCTCCCTTCCAGGGGCAGTGCTGGGATTTTTCAGGTCCTACAGGTTTCCAGTCGGGGTTGATAACACCAACAATTCCCACCCCTATTCCCTTGACTCCAAACTGTATTCGGGAGGCGTTTGGTGCTCCTGCATTCAAACAGTTAATTTTCACTATGTTCTGTTAAAGAAAAGGAAAACTGTCACCCTGTCATTTTAGAGTCTGACACTAAGCTTGTCAAAAGAGACAGCTGTTAAACTGAATTACTGTTGACACGCAGAGAAACGGCCCTTGCCAGATGTAAAGGACATCTGCGGCAATGAAGTGGTACAGGGTGGCTTTTAAAATGTGGTCATACTGGTATTTGAATAGAGCTCTATGGCATTAAAACGTGGCCTTGACTCAGACAGTTTAAGGCAGCGAAGCAGAGCCAATGCCAAGCACAAAGAAGTGCTGATCTGTTGCTGTATCCATAACTTAGGCATGAATATGAAAACAGTGCAGTGTCAAAGCTATTAAGCTCTTATCGTGTATCCAGGAGGATGTGGGTTTAAAACACAGTGGGAAATATTTTGTATTTCTGGCTCCTTGGCTGTGCGGGTAGGTGAAGTGGAAATTCATAAGGTGGATTATGCAGGGAATGAATGGAAATAAGTCGTCTTGTCTTCAGCTAACAACTGCTCAGACAAGAATTGCAAAGGGCTTTAGGCTTAGGAAGGGAGGCTGGATGTGCCTCAGCAGCGTTCCTGATAATGTGGAGCACGTGGTGGGTGCTGGGGAGGTTCCCCTTTGGAGAGGGGAGCAAATAAAAATGAAAATCGATGAACAGAGAGCCCTGTAAAATTCTGCTTGGGTGTCCTAATGTGCTTCTCCTGGCAAAAAAGAATCAGGATACTAAATTAATATGGTAAAAAATAATATAGTTATTATGAATATTTTAGAATTTAGCAATTGAACCAACAGTAGGGAATTCTGCACATTATATAAGAGTGCAAGTCTTTGATTTGCATGTCTTTAGTGTAGGAATAAAGCTGTTTGGGGAAAAAAAAAAGTATCAGTTAAGCAATTTTGCTAAATGTATGAAAAATGAAATGTTATGAGATGAAGCATGTATTCATTATGAAATGAAATTGATGTTTGAAGCTAAAAAAAATATTCAGGCCAAACATCATTTTGAATATGTTAGCAGATCATATCTTGATTTAGTTGTGTGTTTAGTGATAGCAGAAACCAAAGAGTTTCCCTCTGGAGGGAAGAAGGCAAAGGGTATTTCCAAACAACACAGGTTAACCTGCTCCTTTCTGCAGGAAAACAGCACCACCAGCCCCAGCAGTTTGCTCTAGACAGGAAAACTGATGGAAGAGGTGGGGCTGAGAGGGATTTGCTTCTTCAAAAGAGGAAATGTTGCTTTCCAGGCACCTGTTTGCTGAAATGCTCTTTTCAGGTGAGCTGGACTCATTCCTCTGCGGGGTGGTGGAAAGAGCAGGGTTTGTTCAGGTCTTGGGGTGATTTGGGCTGGTGCCCTGCCTCCCATTCCCACAGAAAACATCCCATTCCCACGGAGAGCATCCCATTCCCACGGAGAGCATCCCATTCCCACGGAGAGCATCCCATTCCCATGGAGAACATCCCATTTCCATGAAGAATATCCCATTCCCATGGAGAACATCCCATTTCCATGAAGAATATCCTGTTCCCATGGAAAACATCCCATTCCCACAGAGAACATCCCATTCCCACAGAGAACATTCTCCACCCTGTACTGCCACTGCCCAGCACTGCAGTGCCAGGAGGTGGAAGATCCGTGTTTGTGGTCCAGCTGGGAGCCCCCAGATGGAGGAGACACGAGTTCAGTGTGTGATTTATGGAGGGGCTCTGGGCAGGGCTGCTGCCAAAGCTGACCTGAGGCCACCAGCACGTGTGGCCAGCAGTGCTCCCACCACTCCATATGGCTGTGGTTGGCTGGGTCACAGCAGGACAGGGTGTAACAAGCCCAGATATCCATGATTGAACACAGCCCATCCTGAAATCTCATTGATCAGCAGCTGGCAGAGCTCTGCCATGCACTCAGGAGTGTCAGGGTTTAACCTCCATGGCATGGGCAGCAGGCACAGAGTGTAGGAACAACCCCAGGAGCCAGGACATCCTGCTTCATCCCTGCTGGGAAACACTGGAGAGGAGCAGGCAGGATGAACGTGCTCCCACGGGATCAGAGTGGGTATGTTTTGAGGTTCAGGATGTTAGGAGAGCTGGTTCCTCAAGAATAACTTTGATGACTAAATTTTGACTGTGTTTTAGTCTGTGGAATGCAAGGGAGCAGGTGGCTGCCCAGCAGGACCATCCCTGGGAGCCCCTGGAGCTTCCAGCCTGGTGGAGTGAGGGCAAGGCAGATTTAGCAGGAAATTCCTTTACAAAACCCTGGCACAGGCTGCCAGGGGAGGTGGTGGATGCCCCATCCCTGGAAATATTCAAGGTCAGGTAGCACAGGGCTGTGCTAGGACAGGGATAATCCTCACCCTGCCTAAAACAGGAGTTATTTGGGCAAAACCTGCTGCTCATCTCCAGAAGGAGGTTCTACCCTGCAATAAAAAGGGCTGAAATCTCCAGCTCCCTTTTCACTGCTCAGTTCTGCAGGTTTTAGCCAAAGCAGACTCACCTATTTCCACAGGTTGAACTTTACTGTAATGATTAACTTTTCACAAACAACCCCAAAGTGGAACATTTACATAAACAGGAACAAGCTTATTATTAGATGGCAGGTTTTTATTTGATAGCTCTTATAATGTCATCATTAGTTTATTAAAGCTTACCATGAAAAATCTCTTTCTCCTAGTCTAAGCTCTTTCATACAGCTTCCCACTTTGATTGACACCAAAATAAAATAACTAACCTATAAATTATAATGTACGGTTTAAATGATGGATAAATGCATTATTTGTAAGGCATTGCAAGGATCAACATATGCAATTTCTAGAAAATAAAAAATATTTTATGAAGATAATAATAGGGCAGAACTCAGTTCTTTTTGTGAACATTCTCACTGCATCCTGGTATTAGGTGATCCTTAAGGTCCCCTCCAACCCAAACTATTGCATGATTCTATGTTATTTTTAGTAATCAAACAGATCTGGGGGAAAAAAAAAGCACCTGATGTTAACACCCATTTCAACATCAGCATCATCAGTCCCAGGTCAAAAATCTAAATCATAGATTCACAAAAGGGTTTGGGTTAAAAGGGACCTAAAGATCACCTCACCCCAACTCTCCACCCTCCCACCAGCTCAGGTTGTTCCAAACCCATCCAAACAGGGTTTGAGCACTTCCAGGGATGGGGCAGCCACAGTTTCACTGGGCAACCTGTGCCTGCTCCCCCCCTCTGCATCTTCACAGAGACACCCCAACTTTGTGAGCTCCCAGTTTGGTAAAATTTCTGTCATTGAAGTCACCCCAAATCCACGACAGTAAATCCACTCCTACTCACCTCTCTGCTGGTGGTGGGAAGGCACCTTCCTTTCCCATTTTCTCATGCCCAGGAGTGAAACCCCCTGAGCTCCCCTGTCCCTGGAGAGGCTCTGTGCCTGGACAGGGTGAGCAGGGCTGGGTTGGTCCAGCTGGAGATCTGTCCCCAGGCTGGAGTGTCCCCTGCAGTGTTGCAGACAGGGGAACTAAGTCATTTACCAGCAGAAAATAATGCACAATGGCTCCTTATAATCTGCTGTTTGTTGGGAAAGCAGGGATCTCCAGGGAGGGAAGGACTCCTTGCTACTTCTTACACACCCTGATTTAAATTGAGGTTTTTAATTCAGCTTTTATGTAGCCTAATAAATGTTTCTTACAGGAAGAAGAACCTTGGATAAATGGAATTTGCTCTGTCAAGGCTCTGCCTTGCTCAGTGAGGCCACCTCAGAGTGCTGGTGAGTACCATTAATGGGTTTACATTTGACTCTGCAAGTCCCTACATGGAAAATGTGGCTCTTGTCCCCAGAGTTTTGCAGCTCAAAATGAGTTAACAGCACATCTCAGGCTGGATCTGAGTGCATATTATAAATGACTAATTTGCTTCTCAAATTTAGCATTTTCCCCACTTAGATTGTGATTTCTATGAATAATTTCCTATATAAAGGTATTTTTTCCTCTCTCTTTCTTCACTGTGTGAATTGAAGAAATATTTGGAAACTGAGGTGTTTGTTACATTTCTGTGCTTGGGTGTTTGTGGATTATTTCTGGCCAACACCTAAAATTCAGTTTCCCAGGCTGGAGGCAGCAAAAGGCAAGTTTTATAAAGACAAAACCAGACCAATGGAAAGAAATTTCCTCCCAGCACATTGGGAACCCTTCTCAACAATAAAAACCAGAGAAGGAACCACGATGTGTGTGGATGTTGTAGCTCTGTGTTCAGCCCAAATATGAGTCAACATTTGCCCTGGATTAATGGGGTTGAACACTGCAGGGAATTTGGGATCTTCACAAACCATAACCCACGTTTTAGTGGTGCCAAATCTTTTGTGATCCAGGCTCGTTCATGGTGGGAATGGGCTCAAGGTAAGGTCATGAGGAATTAAATTGTTTCTTTATTTCCCCTGGGTGGAATTCTCAAAAGCCAGTTGCTGACTGGGTTGGTAAATCACACCCTGCATAAATATATTGATAAATACCAATATTTATATATCTTCAGCTAAAAAGAATCAGAGGTGTCCTAAGGAGGAAAATTACTCCTTTTTCATCTTTGTTTGCATTGAAGACATTTCTTGTTTCAATGACTTTTTCCTTAGAATGTCTTTTCAGAAGCCCTGTGAAAAGCCAGGAAATATATCCATATATCCTTCCATATCCTTAGTCCTGGCCCATGCCCATGTTTTAAGATTAATGTCACAGGTACAACCAGTTCTTCCAAACATCACCTTTTCCTCTTTTTGACCTTAAATATTAATGTACTCTTTCTGCTTTATTTTCTTTTCAGAAATTCTCTTTATTACTCAAAATAAACGTGCAGCAAGTAGAAGTTTTCTCTAAATTAAGTGGAAACTCCATTTTTTTGCATAAATTTTGTCATGTAATTAGCTATCAGGTTGGTAAAGAGAATCTGATTTTCAGCAGAGGAACAGAGTTGTTTTTTTTTTCCTTAATTTTGCTTTGTTTGTAGGGATTTTTCATATTTTATAAAAGCTATGTACCTATACATATAGGTAAAGATAAGGAAAGAGGAGGGCAGGTACTGGTGTGCTCACTGAGTAGCTGATTTAGAGAAATGGGGGTCCCCTGGGCCTGACTTACAAGCAAATGACCAAAACACTTTGCCTTTTATTTATTTATCCAGCTACTTAACGCTTCTTACTGTTTCTCTTAAATGAATTAATTTACCCTCCAAAGCACTCCTTGCAATAATCAATGACTCATTACACTGAAAGCCCGCAGGAAATACTAATTAAATGAAAAATGTGCAAGAGGAGTGTGCAACTTTTGTATTTCTAACGACCCAGATATTCAGTGCTTGCTTTTTTTTTTTTTTTCTCTGAGTTCTCATAAGTTACAGGAGAGGTTTTTGCCTTCAGCCACAGGGAGCTGAGGTGGCTTGGAGGGTGGTGATATTTCCCAGACATACCAAATCCAGTTCATTTATCATCAATATCCACAGGAAATAATAATCTGTTTATACATCACATTTCTCTGAGCTCTGTGAGGTTCTAGTTATGAATTCCTTCCAGCTGCTTTTCTCATTCCCACGGCAGAATTGCTTGGGAAGGGTTATCCCTTATCCATCACTTACTCCAACGATTATTGACTGAGAGCCACTGGTAATTCCAACTCCCCAACAATCCTTGATAAAGACTTTGTGGTGTTATTGTGCTCTGAAATGTCTCCTCACCCATAAAGGCCTTGAACTCCAGGCTGGGTAGTTGACACAGTCACCTTTTTGGGATCTTTGAGTAGGGAGAGTTTAATAATATGGAAGATTAAGATTTTATAAGGATAGAAATGCTGAAGATGAGATGGGTTCAAACTTCCTGCTTCCTGCCCCTCCTTTGGGAGGGGATGTCTGGAGCAATCAAGGTTTCTTTTATCCTGGTCTGTAATTTTGGATAAAGTATGTTAAGCCAAGCCATGAAATAAAGCAATTAGAACAAGGTAAAGAAGAAAAAAAAAATAAAAAACCAAACCCACCACCAGTACAAAAAAAAAAAAAAAATTAAAAAAAGAAGATGAAGTGGCCAAGCTCCTTTCCTTCAGATCCTTTGCACTGTTGGTTTTGTAGGATACCAACTTTCTGTTCTGCTTTATTCCCCTGCAAATCACCCCTCAGATTTGTTCTTCCCTCTAAATTTGTTTGCATTTTTTGCAGATGTGTGTTTTGTTGACCATCAGTCTGTACCTGCATTCAGGAGCTGCAGCTCCCTTTTAGTTTAGCAGGTGACCCAATGCCAGCCTGGGGCACTCCCCATCCCAGAAAAGCTCAAGCCACAAACACCAGAAATAATTATTTTGCTTTGCAAGTTACACAGGAAAAGAGGGAGAATAAGAGAGGAATGAATTTCCTACTCAGTTTTAAGGCAGCAAGAATTTTAAGTCAATTTGACTCCCTGTGCTAATTAATAAACCCAAGGAGCTGCAAAATGTAACAACAGAGAGGAGGAATTATTTAAAGTGGAGGTGACCAAGAGAAATCTGGATGAACAGTGCTTCTACTTTTGGCTTTCAGGCAATAAATTGCATTAAAAATGGTGACAATGCATTGAAGATTTTAGTAAAACTTGTGTTTCTGTAGAAATATCCTATGCTGCAAGACAGGGAAGGCAAGGCTGGGAGGGTAAATTAGAGAGAAAAGATTTCAATCCCAAATGGATGAAACTTGAGATAGAAAAGTCTGTTTAAGCCCTTAACACTGTATTTTTAAAGAGAAAACAAATGGTAGTAGTAGTGCACTGAATTTATTTATTCTGTAAATCAAGAGCTGGGTATTTTCCTTGCTCCTTTGTAATTTTATTGAAGGAAAATGATAGAAATCTTCTCAGTGCTTCAGGGGATTGATGCAGGTTCCATTGCTGCTTTTCAGTCTAGTTTCTCCCTCAACAGCCCTTGGAATTCAGTGGGACTGATGGATTAGAGCATTTCAGGAATTAGGCCCTAAATTCTGATGTCTACAAAGCATAAAAGAGCTTGAATCGTGTATATATTGCCCTCAACCTGTAATATATTCCTTAAAGACAATAGGAAAAAAAAAATCTTATAAAATTGCCTCTTTATTTGGAGGTACTTTAATATCAGAGGAGATTTGCTTCCAGCTAAGAAAACATTTGTTACAGAGCTAAAAATGTTTGATATGCTGCTGTATTAGATAAAGTTTGTTAGTGCACAGTGGCACAGTGCTGATAATTGAAGAACTCGCAGGATTTTCGGCAGTAAAAGCTCCCCAGTGAGTGCTGAGCTCAGTGGGAAAATGTGATGGATAAATCTGCAGTGAGAGCAGGGGAACAGGAGGGGAGCAGCTCTGCACTCAACCCTGGGAACCCCAAACCACCACCAAAGGACGTTAAAGAGAAATAAAAGGGAAGAGATGATCTCTTGGGGCATAAAAGCTGTTTTCAAAGGATTTTCTTGTTAAATATAATGTTGGACAAGAGCCCATGGAAATTCTCAACTCACAGGAGACTCCTGCTGTCGCTTGGCATGATCTGGTCTAGTGGAGGAATCAGCCTCTAGCCCTGCCTGGTCCTGGAATTTCTAATTCCATGAGGGGAAGTGGGCACTGGGGATAGAGAGAGAGGTGGGAAAAGTCCAGGCAGGACAACCACTGCCCAGGTTGCTGGATAAATCCATGTTGTGTGATGGCAAGAGGAACATCAGCCTGTGGAGAACTGATGGCTACAGGGAAGGTTTGTTACACCCTGGGTTTGCCAGCCCGGGGTGATTTGGGAAGGAATGAGGAAGGTGAGTCTGGAAAGAGTCAGAGAGGGAAGAGCAAAGCCACCAGAGGAATGTGACAACAAACTCCAGAGAGCAGAGGCAGTGCCACGGAGGGGGAGGCTGCTCGGGCACCTGTTGTGACAGCTGTGACTAAGCATACAATGACCAGATCAGGGTGAATAATGAGACAATCTGCTCATTTAAGAGTGGATATACAAACCCAGCAGGGACATGAAACTGTTTTGCTTTGTTTTACTGATAATGTGTTATTGGAGTCATGTCTCTGGCTGTGTCCTAGAGTGGGTTCAAAACAATCACTTACATAACACAGGATATATTTAAGACAGGGAAAAGTAGGGAGGGAGAAATGTGTGTATCTCAATTTCTGGTTAAGAAGAAAAATGAAATTATGGTTTTTTACAAATAGATTTATTGATTCCCATTTTTCCAGCACAGAGATCTCTGTTTCAAGGGCTGGATTCTCCTTGCAGAACTTGAACTGGAAAGTAATCAATGAATGAGACTAAGCCCTGTGTCCACCCCCTCCCAGCTGCTGGTTCCTACCCTAATAACCACTAATTATTCTAATATCAAACTCCTTAAAAACAACTCAGTCATTTCATTCTCCAAAAGTTGGAGCCCATCTCTGGATGCCTCCAGCCTGGTCCATGGTGGCCAGGCAATATTTGGTGCAGTGCTTTTCTCTTGTGGTGCTCTGCTTTAGGAGTGGTCTGGTGTCTTCTGGATCAACTTTGGGGTTGATTTTGAAGTGGCAAATGTGCTGCTTTCACAAAATTGCATCCATAGGTGAAAGAAAACTGTGTTTGCTGCTCACAGAGCAGAGTAACATGCAGGACAACAAGAGGGAAAACAAAAAGAAAAAATTAAATTTCCAAAGCCAAGGAATAACAGAGTCTGGGGCAACTGTCCATGCTGCAAAGTAATTCACAAGTAATGGTATTCTGTGAAAGAGTGACCACCCCTGCTTTAATTTCAAATGAAAGCCATATTGAGAAACTTGGAACACAAAGACAAGATTTGTGGAATGTAAATACCTGGTGGGTGCAGCCAACCAGCACAAAATGTCTTTGGAGGGAGCTGGAGCTCAGTCCCTGCTGGAGTTCCCTGTGCCTACAGATCATCATGTGCAGGGAGTAATTACAGCAGGGTTTGTCAACTAATTTGGTGGAGGGATGAATTCTTTATCTATTAATCAATGTAGGGAGGCATGAAGCACCTATAAACCATTCATCTCACTTTAGCTTCTTGTTTACCTTTAATTAGAGTTGTTCTGATTTGATTGGGAAACATAGAGGTACCTTGGAATAGAGAGGTGTCAGCTGGAGCATCTTGGACAGATCTTCCTGCTGTGGGATCCTCAGGGAAATGGGTCAACTAGTTTGGATTCTTATTTCCAAAATGAGCACCCATATATTGCTCACAGGGTAAGACCCTAAATCAGAGGTAAATAAAATTATGGTTACAGTGCCAGCACCTCACCAATGAGAAGGAATTTTGTAGCAGCATGAATTAATCCATTTTTCATTTACACCTGCTGTGGGTCACGCCTCCTTTCTCACTTTTCCCATTCCTTTACTGCTATATTTATGTCCAAGGAGGATACTGATTTAAGAAAACTTTATTTCTTCACCAATTTCTTTATCTACAGTTGAAAGAGAGCGAGACTAATGTTTTTATTATTATTATTTTATTATGTTTTTTTCCCTTTTATAATTGCTTACCTTTTCTTCCCAGATTTTCCATGAGGATTATAGGTAACACCTACACAGTGTTTCATAACTGATGTGTTGGATGTGGCACAGATAAATGCAACTGCAAGCATTGGAAGTACCAGTGGGTCACTCACATTTCATTTCATTTTAGCTTGACTTGAAATCAGTGGTATTCATTTTTTTTAATAAAAAAAATTCTTTAAAATGCTTTTATAAAATGAAAAGTCCTGGTTAAGCCTTGGAATCTTACATGCAAGTGTGGAAAACTGCAGCTTCACTGAAAACCGTGCAGCAAATGTGCCATTCCTTGGTGCATGCTTATTATGGGTAAATATTGTTCTCTGGGTAGTGCCTAGAAATTGTAATTAATTTCAAATACTCCCTCTTTTTGTCCACGTATGCAGATTTCAAATCTGTGCCTCCGCCGGTTTTGACACCGTGCAATGAAGCATCCGAGCTCTCAGATGTCTGGCTCTTCCGAGTTGTGAAATGAGAAAACAAACAAACCCAACCATTCCAGCCCTGTCAATCTACTTCTCAGTGGACAGATGCCCTGGTGCCAGAAAAGCTTCATCCCATGATCCCACACCTCTTGGCAGTGCCAAGAAAAAAGCCAGAGATCTACTGGACGCAAAAGCACGACGGTTCCTCGCCTCCAAGAAAAGGCTGTTTATGGCCACACTGGAGCTCCTGGGTGAGGCTGAGTGGGGAAATGTGTGCAGCCTCTTGTCCTTGCATTCCTGGGCTCCCAGAAAATCCATCTGATCTGTTCCTGGAGTTAGGTGCCTCTGGACAGTGATGGATTAATGGCTCAGGGCCCAGGTTTGTGCGTTGAGGTTTCCGGGATGATCCAGGCACATCTGTAGAGTTTGTGGATTGCACTGTTAATTAATTAAATTATATCATTAATTATGGTTTTAAATGTTTTACTGGGTGCTTATCTGGTGGGAACTGGCTAAACTTTCTAAGGAAAATGGAGGGTTTGGGTGTTAACACACTAAGGCCATGTCCCCTTGAAGGAGCTCCCAGCCCAGGTGTCTGCTGGGCACAGGAGATTTTGGAGGGGGATGAGGCTTCAGTTTGGTCTGTCCAAGCATCCCAGGGGATATCTCAGTGGGCACAGTTCCACCAAAGCCCAGCCTGGTGCTTCCAAACCCCCCAGGATGCACAGAACCACCCTGGAGGTCTTGCAAGGTGTGTTTCAAACCCTGCAGGTCCCCCTGAATTTATTGTGCAGCTGAGCCAATGACCTGCTCTGCTACAGACAGGGCTTGCTTTTTGCCCAACCATTTGTTTTCAGTCTCACATGTGGCAGCCCAAGAAGCTGCAGCATCCAGGCCCTTTTAATGGATTCCTATCCCTCGCATATTAGTGGGAATATTTCCACTGCAGCAAACACCATAAACAGTTTCCACACCGGGGTGTGTTATACTGCCACCAGAATTGGTTCTTCTGATGGTTCATTTCTTTTATGCTGAGAATTCAGGACCAATTCAGCTCGGTTTTATGCATCATTAGAGATTTACAATTACTTTGCTATAGTTTCTTTCTGGAAGCCTATCTCTCATGGTTAATGCTATGGGAGTCCTGTTGTGTAGAGGCTGCTATGAGCCACCTTATAGCAATAAAGCATTTGAGAAGGATTTGGAATTATGAGTGGCTAAATTCTCCATGCAGTGCCTGTAATGCTGTTATCCCTTGCTGAGCTTGGGTTGAAACCCTTTTTTTTTCTTCTCCCCAAATTAGAAAAAAAAAAAATGTGCTGTTTCTTTGAGAGGTTTTGAATCATTTACATGTCATTTTTTCTGTTGAACCGCTGCAGTCGGAAATGAGGAATTGTGTAAATTTCCATTTGGATTTCATGATCCTTAAAATACATTTAGGTTGTATTAGTATATAATGAAATAAGGCCTCCTCATTTTTTTTTATCTCACTTCTAAAAAGTCAAATCATTATTTGGGGCTTTATTTTGTTTTTTTTATTTTATGTGTGTTGCTAAAGCCAGTAAATTTCACAAGCTTTGCCCTTGCACAATAAGCAGTGGATCTGCATGTGTTATAATCTACATAACTCACATTTTACATAAATACACTATTGCACTGAAACAAACATGATATGCAGTGAATAATATGGGCCTGATCTAAAGGCCATTAAAATCAATGAAAAGATTTCAAATTAACTTTTATAGCCTTTAGATCAGGCTCTAAATGGGCAAATTACAGTTATGGAGTTTCCCATTTACATACCTGTGTGCTGCATTTAATGTATTTTATGGAATTGAAATTACTTGGTCCTCTTTTTCATGCTTTTTTAGGCTAAGAATTTGCCAAGGGCATCAACAGCAGTTTTCCCAGGCTCCAGCACGAGGATTATGTAGTCAATCCACAAATGACTCAAATCTTTGAAGAAAAGGACATGGTTATCAGAGAGGCTTTGACGACAGCAAGGACGGGAGTGCTATCTGCCTTTCTCCATCAGAGATTCCCATTCCTCTCATTAACATACCCAGGACATCAGCACAGCCAGCAGGCCCCAGGGAATTGCTTCCAACTTTTAAGGGAATATTCACAAGACCTCGCCCCTGCGTTGTTTCAGGCAGATCAAACCAGATTCGCCTGGTGTAAGGTGAGAAGAAAGGCTGGGGCACGGCAGCGTTAGGGGAGGGATTCAAAGGTTGCAGGGAATTTTCAAATCCATTGTTACATCTTGATAATCTTTCTTCCTTCACAGGGTTCTTCAGCCCCACTGAGGATGTGATGTGAAAGCTGCTGCTGCTGTAAGTGGGGAAAGGAGAAGCCTCTACCTGCTCCCTCCCAGTGCCCTGTAATGAAAAATGCTTTTGGAGCAACACTGGAAATAAGCCATCAAAATATCTGATTAAACCTCTTAGGAAACTCTCACTAATCACCTTCTCTGCTCTTGATGGAATGTATTTATGCATTATAAATATACTTACTATGTGTGTGTGCTCCATAAATCACACCCAGCACTTGTATGTGATGTATAAGCACATTCTATAGAACACACACAAATACAGATGCCAAGCTCCCACAGAGTTCATCACTGGAAAATGTTTGAAGGATCTGATCCTTAATATTTAATGAGCAAGATGCTATTTCCTTCCTCAGCTTTTATCTCTGGTTTGGCATAGTCATTAAATTTGTTGTTTCCTTGCAAGATTATATAATTTATGACCTAATTTTAGACTTTTGTGTAACCGCCTTGAAACACTCGTGGCGTATCCCGATTTCTTCACACGTTCCAGCGATAGGCACCAGCTCCAACCCGACTTCTGTGAGCTGCCCATCAGCAAGGAGTTACAGGCATGAAAGGAAAACAGCCCAGCAACATTCAGGCAGCATTAGAGGATTAGTTTGTGGGGGGTTTTGCCCTGCAAAAAATATGATTTAGCAGCATTTCCAAAGCCGTCTGCGGTGCTGGCAGGAATCCCCAGGTAAAGGCAGGCAGCACCCAGCAGCTCCTATTACTGAGAATAGTTTCCTGCAGCTGCTTCTGACTTTCAGACTGCTCTGGGACAGCAGCCTGCAGTGCAGGGAGGGGTGTCTGGAGGTGGGGAAGGATGACACTCAGTGCTTTAAAGCCACTGCCAGCCCCTCACCCTCTGGAATTTCCTCCCAGCACCAGCACTGGCTGCTGGGCTGATATTTTGCTGCACAAGGTGTTGCCGGATAACTCCAAAATGAATTATTTTAAAGCTGCAGCCACTGTATTTTTGGTGTATTCTGTGTGTCCAGAGTATCTCAGAGATGCCATAAATATGAGCTTCAGGTATTCTGTCAATTTAAAGCACGTTGTTTGAAGCAGTCTTTCATCAAATTTAATGTATTGGCTGTTGCATTAATGCCCTTTGAGAGCATTTTATCCTGGTGTTCCATAGGGAAGGGGTTTGTGTGGAAGGATTTAATGTTCCCTTTGAGCCTGCAGTGCTGTTTGGAGGAGTTTTCCTCTTTTTCCACCTCATCCTGAATATCCAACAGGGATGGCAGAGTTGGGGTGCTGCATCCTCAGGTCAGCAGCAGGAACACAAGGGACACCCCTCTAACAGAACAACTTCATGTACAGGGTGAGGGCGGTGCCTACATGAAGGAAATAGCATCCTCATGAAAAGGGGACATTAATTCTTGGATTAAATAAAACTGGAGACCTTGTCTCCTTGGCTTTAATGGAGCAGTTCCAGGAAAGCAGCAGAGAACAAAGTGTTTTCAGTATCACATAATTCAAGAGTAAAATTATAATTCCAATTACCGTTGCAGGCACTTCTGGCCTTGGGAAACCTATGCTAATATTTATTATTATATGATTGACCTCTGATTTCTTCATCATTTACATTAGCAACCCTGATATTTTTAGTAACATCCTTTAAGTCATAGAAGCAAGTGTCAACAGTGCACGATGAAGTCACATCCTGCAGATTTTTATTTACTCAGTCCACTTTTTCCTGGTTAAATAACATTGTGAGATGCAGAATCTCACCTCCACGGGGCCTCTAGGGGTGTATGTAATCATGGAATGTATTTTCTATAATCTCACAAAATGAGTCAATCCTATCAGAGGTAAAAACAGTTTTACAAATTCAGTATTTTGCTCCCATCACTGCCTGACATCATCTTCCACACGGCACAAGTAAATATTTACTTGCCTCTTTGACATGAATTACCACAAACCCTTTGGAACAAAAACCAAAAAGTGGGAATTAAAGTGGAATAACTTGACTTAATGAATTTAGCCTCTTTTCTGTGTGCTGGATTTATATGTCAGATGATTTTTTACAATGTTTGGGACATGGACACCTCCAATCCCTGTTCTTCAGTGAGGTGCCTACACACAGATCACAGAAGTTGCCCAGAATACCCAAAGCTGGAAGCTGATCCTCTTCTGCATCATCTAAATATTTTCTTTTATAAGTGAGTGTTTCTCTGGATTAATTAATTTTCCAGGTGCAGGTGAAGTGCCAAGGGCAGCCTGAGGCTTCTCACTGCCTTCAGCAGAGTTGACAAAATTGTTTTTATCCACAAAGAGACTGGTTTTTTTTTTTCAGATTGTTCTGGGGATGAGTCAAAAAGTTTAAAATCTCTGCCTCCCATATCCACTGCTCATGCTCCTGCCTTGGTGCAACTGCTGCTGCTGTTCCCTTCCAGAGAGCACAGCCAGGGGCTTTTCAGCATCTCCTCGGGAAATGTTCCCCATCTGTGGAGCTGGGGAAAGTGGCACCCACCCGGAGAGGGCTGCCCTTGATCATCCATCATTTTTTTACTGAAATCAGATTCTCCTGAACTTACATTGCCTTAGAGGGTTTACCTGGCTCAGCAGGCGACAGGATTCGAGATGTTTCAGATAGATTTTGCATCGCTTGGGAAAAATTTTTGGGTTTGTGAGCCTTATCCAGCTGTCAGGCAGGTGGGTCCTCTGCCCCTCTCTGGGCACGTAGCCCTGAAAACACCCTTGATTTCTGGATGTCGGGGAAGGAAAAGGGTCAGAGCAGTCCCAGACCCAATTCCTGAGATCTGCCAGAGTGCAATAACCATCAGCAGCTTCTGCAAGGACACCAGGCACAGCCGGGGCCCCGCACACCTGCGGGGAAGCTCCGCAGGTGAAATTCCCCCCCGGCTCCAATCAGGAATTTTCCGGAGCAGGGACCGCTGGCTGCGCTCAGGGCGATCCGCCTGCTCCCGGCTGAAGAGGCACTTCTAATCGACTGCTAAGAGACTTATTAGCAATGTAAAAAAGGAACTGGAAGCGAGGAAAGTATTCTTCCTGGCAGAAATGGGCTCTGTAAAATCAGTTTTGCTGAGAGGTGCTATTTGTTGCCCCTTATCTTACCCAAGCAAAGGGTACCAAACACTTTGAACTTTGTAAATAATTGTTTTCAAAGTGTTGGATTTTTTTTTCTCTATATAAATTCTTTAGAGAAAAGCTGGTTTCTAATCCTTTCTCTGTCAATGCTTTTATAGCCTCTTCCCACTCTAGATTTATTTTCTTTCCCCTCTTTAGATTTTAATATTTCTTAGATATTATAAAAATCTCTTCTAAGGGAGAGTACAGAGCTTTTGCTCAGATTGAAAAATCATTCATTAGAGCTTTAAGAATTTGGAGAGAGAAAAAAAATATCAAATAGAAGAACTTTTTTGTGCAGTGTGGCAGATGTTGGGCTGTGGTGTGATGTGTGTCCAGAGCCTGCCCTGGACTTCAGTCTGGCTTTTTCTCACTCCAGATTCCTGGAGAGTGAAGGGGTTGGACCTTTCTTTCCTTCTGGACTGACCCAGAGAGGGATTTGCTCCTCCCAACCCCACCCTGCCATTGCTCCCTCCCGTCTGTGCTGAGGGACATCTTTTTCTTGCACAGTCTTTCCTCAGTTTTATTTCACTTTTGCATCCACAGTAACAAATAGTAATGCAGAAACAGGACAGAAACCGTCCCAGAGTGCACAGAGTGTGCAGTGCCAGAGCCTGCAGGAAACTCAGAAACCTGCATAAACCCAGACCAAGCCAGGGATGTGGGAAAACTGAAATGCTGGAAAAGCAAGACAATATTTTCTCCATCATCCTGGAAAGTTGTATGTGAATTCTTTTAGTTATCTGCTATTTATTTCTCTACTTATTTTGGCAAAAGACATGAATAATGAGAAATACCTCACTGGAGCCTGGGTTCTCCAGAATGGGGAAAGTAATCCCTGGGGAGCCCAGCTGGGATATTTCCTTCTTGTCCTCAAGTAGTGATTCAGGTCTTCCTTGATGTTAGGAGGCTCCCACCAAGACTGATCTTCCTTTCTCCTCTTTCAAAGCCAGGGGTTTCAGGTCTTGGGTGGCACCAGCACATCTCCAGGTGCTTGGATGATGGTTTGTTCCCTGAATTTAAAATTTAGAATCATGGAATCATTAAGACTGGGAAAAAACTTTAAGGTCATCGAGTCCCGCTGGTACCCCAGCACCACCCCCATGTTCAGCACTAAACCACGTCCCCAAGTGCCACATCCACAGGTTTTTTGAGCACTTGCAGGGCTGGTGACTCCATCATTGCCTTGGTAGCCCATTCCAAAGCTTTACACCCTTTCCATGAAGGAAGATTCTCTAAAGTCCAGTCTAAGTGCAAAACTCCAATCCTGGTGCAACTCGAGGCCGTTCCCTCTGCTCCTGTCCCTG